>JAPVLO010001991.1:0-45503 GCA_027257055.1 Cephalopachus bancanus
AGTTGGTTAGTTGACTGGCTACATAGCTGGTTAGTTGACTGGCTACCTAGCCAGTCAGTTGACTGGCTAGTTACCGGGTTTGTTGATGGATACCTAGCTGGTTAGTTGACTTTCTAGTTAGCCGGGTTTGTTGACTGGCTGCCTAGTCGGTTAGTTGACTGGAAAGTTAGCCAGTTAAATTTACTTGCTATCTAACCAATTAGTTAACTGCCTACATAGCCCGTTGGTTGACTGGCTAGTTAGCGGTTAGTTGACAGGCTACCTAGCCTGTTCGTTGACTGGCTACCTAGCTGGTTAGTTGACTGACTACCTAGTTGTGCGTTGATTAGCTACCTAGCCAGTTAGTTAACTGGTTACCTAGCCAGTTCGTTGACTGGCTATCAGCCTGTTAGTTGACTGGCTAGTTAGATGGTTTATTGACTGGTTATTTAGCCGGTAAATTGACTGGTTATTTAGCCAACTAGTTGTCTGGCTAGTTAGCCGGTTAGTTGACTGGCTAGCTTGCCGGTTAGCTGACTTGTTAGTTAGCTGGTTAGCTGACTGGCTACGTAGCCTGTTTGTTGACAGGCTACGTTGCCATTTAGTTGACTGGCTACCTAGCTGGTTAGTTGACAGGCTAGTTAGCCGGTTGGTTGACTGGCTACTTATCCGTTTATGTGACTTTTTAGTTAGCCGGGTTTGTTGATGCCTAGTTATGTTTATTTGCCTGGGTTGGCCGGGTTTGTTAGCCGCCTATCTATACGGTTAGTTGACTGGCTATCTAGCAGGTTACTTGACTGGCTTTTTAGCCGGTTACTTGACTGCCTATCTAGCCGGTTAGTTGACTGGCAATTTAGCCAGTTATTTGACTGGCTAACTAGCCGGTTAGTTAACTGGCTACCTAGATCGTCAGTTGACTGGCTAGTTAGCCTGTTCGTTGACTGGCTACCTAGCTGGTTGGTTGACTGGATACCTAGCTGGTGCGTTGACTGGCTACCTAGTCCGTTAGTTGACTGGCTAGTTAGCCAGTTAGTTGACCACTTAGCTAGTTGGTTCGTTGTCTGGCTACCTAGATGGTTATCTGACTGGCTACCTAGCCAGTTCGTTGACTGGCTACCTAGCCAGTTAGTTGACTGACTATCTAGCCATTTCATTGACTGGCGAATTAGATGGTTAGTTGACTGGCTAGCTAGACCATTCATTGACTTTTTAGTTAGCCAGTTAGTTGACTGCCTAGATAACCCGGTTAGTTGACTGGTTAGTTAGCCGGTTTGTTGAATGCCATCTAGCCGAACAGTTGACTGGGTATCTAGCCAGTTAGCTGACTGGCTAGTTAGCCGGTTATTTGACTGCCTATCTAGCAGGGTACTTGCCCTACTACCCGCCTGTTAGTTGCTGGCTACCTCGCCGGTTACTTGACTGGTTATTTAGCCCGATAGCTGACTGGCTAGTTATCCTGTTAGGTGACTGGCTATCTATCAGGTTAGTTGACTGCCAATCTGCAACCGGCGGATAACTTGTCAACTAACTGGCTAGACGGGCAGTCAACTAACCAGCTAGCATACTAGTCAACTAACTGACAAACTAGGGAGTCAACTAACCGAAACTGACAAGGCAACTAACCAGCTAACTGACCAGTCAACTAACTGGCTAAAAAGACATCAACTAATCATCTAGGGAGACAGTCAACTAACTGGCTTGGTAGCCAGTCGCTAATGTGCTAACTAACCACTCAATTACCAGTTAATAGCCATTCAACTAACTGGCTAACTACCATTCAACTAACCGTCTAAATGGCCAGTCAAGTAACCGGCTAACTGACCAGTCTACTAACCCGCCTAACTAGCCAGTCAATGAACCATATAACTAACCAGGAAACTAACCGTCTAACTAGCCAGTCAAAGAACCGGGTAGGTAGACAGTCCCCTAACTGTCCAGGTAGCCAGTCAATGAACCGGCTTCATAGCCTGTCAACTAACTGGCTTGGTAGCCAGTAACGAACCAGCTAGCTACCAATAAACTAACCGGCTAACAAGTCAGTCAACTAACGGGCTAGGGAGCCAGTCAACTAAACCCGATATGTAACAGTCAACTAAAAGACTAATGGGCAGTCAACTAATCGGCAAGGTAGCCAGTCAAATAACCAGCTAAATAGCCAGTCAAATAACCGGGTATGTAGCCAGTCAACGAATCGGATAAATAGCCAGTCAACTATCCCTCTAGGGAGCCAGTCAATTACCGGGTAGGTAGTCAGTCAACTAATCGGCTAACAAACCCGTCAACTAACTGGGAACTAGGCAGTCAATCAACCGGCTAACTAGCCATCAACTAACCGGCTAGATAGCCAGGCAACTAAACCCGGGAACTAAACCCGGGTTAAAAAAAAAATGGGCCCGTCAAAAAACCATCTAACAGCCAGTCAACTAACCAGTTACGTAGCCAGTCAAGTAACTCGCCAAATAGCCAGTCAATTAACCAGCTAGGTAACCAGTCAACTAACAGGCTAACTAGCAAGTCAAATAACCAGCTAGAAAGCCAGTCAACAACCAGCTAGATAGGCAGTCAACTAACCGGACTGATAGCCAGTCAACTAACAGGCTAGATAGGCAGTCAACTAACTGGCTAACTAACCCGTCAACTAACTTCTAGGTACCAGTCAACTACCAGGCTAGATAGCCAGTCAACTTCTGGCTAGATACCAGTAATCTAACTGGCTAACTAGCCCGTCAACAAACCGGGTAGATAGCCAGTCAACTAACTGGCTAGATAGGGAGTCAACTAACCCGGGTTTAAATAAAAAGGCAAAAACCAGCTGACTAGGCAGTCAACTAACCTACTAACTAACAAGTCAGCTAACCGGATAACTAGCCAGACAACTAGCCGGCTAACTAGCCCGTCAACTAACCAGCTAGGAAGCCAGTCAACTAGCTGGCTAGGTAGCCAGTCAGCTACCCATCTAACTAACCAGTCAACTAACCAGCTAACTAGCCAATCAACTAACTGGCTAACCATCAGACAACTAACCGGGGTAAACAACCATCGATTGACCAGCTAACTAGCCAGACAAAGAGCATTCTAATTCGTCAGTCAACTAACCGGCTAATAGACAGTCAACAAACCGGGTAGGGAGCCAGTCAACTAAACCCGCTTGGGGGATAGTCAACACACCAGTAGGTAGCCAGTCAACTAACCTGCTCGGTACCAGTCAATGAACAGTCTAGGTAGAAGTCAGATAACCAGCCAACTAGCCAGTCAACCAACAGGGCAGGTACCAATCAACATCTGGGTAGGTAGCCCGTCCAATAAATGGCTAACTTGCCCGTCAAATAACCCGCTAGGAGCCCGTCAACTAACCTGCTAACTAGCCATCAGCTAACTGGCTATGTAGCCAGTCAACTAACCGGCTAAATAGCCAGTCAACTAACTGGCTAGTTAACCAGTCAACTAACCAGCTAGGTAGCCCGTCATCTAAACATCTAACTACCCAGTCAACTAACCGTCAAGGTAGCCAGTCAACTAACCAGCTAATACCAGTCAACTAACCAGCTAGGTACCAGTCAACTAACAGGGTAAATATCGACTAACCATCTAGGAGCCAGCAAACGAACCTGCTGGGGAGCCAGTCAACTAACCGGCTATGTAGCCAGTTAACTTACCATCTAACTAGCGAGTCATCTAACAAGTTAGGTAGTCACTAAACTAATCGGCTGACTAGCCAGTCAAATAACTGGCTAGGTAACCAGTCAACTAACCAGCTAAATAGTCAGTCAAATAACCAGCTAGGTAGCCAATCAACTAACCAGCTAACTAGCCAGTCAACTCACTGTCTAGGTAACCAGTCAATAACTGGCTAGGTATTCAGTCAACTAACTGGCTAGGTAGACAGTCCAATTACCAGCTGGATAGCAAGTCAACCAACCAGCTAGAGAGCCAGCAAACTAACGGGCTAGATAGACAGTCAACTAAATGGATAGATAGCCATTCAATTAACTGGTTAGGTACCAGTCTACTAATGGGCCAGATAGCCAGTATACTAACCGGCTAGATAGGGAGTCAACTAACCGCCTAGATGACCAGTAAACTAACTAGCTAGACAGGCAGTCAATTAAATGGCTAGATAGCCAGTCAACTAACTGACTAGCCTGTCAACTAACGGGCTAGGTAGCCAGTCAACAAATAGGCTAGGTAGCCAGTCAACTAACCAGCTAACTACCCAGTCAACTAAATGGCTAGGTTGCCAGTCAACTAACTGGCTAACTAGCCAGTCAACTAACTGGCTAGGTAGCCAGTCAAATAACCGGCTAGCAAGCCAGTCAAATAACCAGCTAGGTAGTCAGGCAACTACCTGGCTAACTAACCAGTCAACTCACGGGTTAGGTAGCCAGTCAACTATCCGGCTAGGTGTTCACTCAACTAAACTCTAGGTAGCCATTCAAATGACCAGCTAGATAGCAAGTCAACTAATCGGATAGATAGGAAGTCAATTAACAGGTAGACAGGCAAGTAACCAGATAACTAACCAGCCAACTAACTGGCTAATTAGGCAGTCAACTAACCGGCTAACTAACAAGTCATCTAGCTGGCTAACTAGCCAGTCAACTAACCAGCTAACTAGCCATTGAATTAGCCGGATAGGTAACCAGGCTACTAAGCTTCTAGGTAACCAGTCAGCTAACCGGCTAACTAACCAGTCAACTGACCTGCTAACTAGCCAGTCAACTAACCAGCTAACTAGCCAGTCAACTAATCGGCTGGATAGCCAGTCAACTAACAGGCCAGGTAGCCAGTCAACTAACTGGCTAGGTAGCCAGTCAACTAACCGGCTATGTAGCCAGTCAACTATACAGCTAACTAGAGAGTCAACTAATTGGCAATGTAGCTAGTCAAATAAACGTCTAACCAGCAAGTCAACTAACTGACTAGTTAGTCATTCAAATAATCAACTAAATAGCTAGTCAACTAACCGGCTAGATAGCCAGTCAACTACCTTGCTAGACAGGCAGTCAACTAACCAGCTAGATAGCCAGTAAAATAACCGGCTAGATAAGCAGTCAACTAACCAGCTAGGTAGCCAGTCAACTATCCAGATAAGTAGTCAGTCAACTAAAAGGCTAACTAACCAGTCAACTAACCGGCTATGTAGGCAGTCAACTAACTGGCTATGTAGCCAGTCAACTAACCAGCTAACTATACAGTCAACGAACCGGCAATGTAGCCAGTCAAATAACCGGCTAACTAGCCAATCAACTAACCGGCTAGGTAGCCATTCAACTAATCAGCCAAATAGCCAGTTAACTAACCAGCTAGGTAGCCAGTCAACTAACCAGCTAGATAGCCAGTCTCCTAACCTGCTAGATAGCCAGTCAACGAACTGGCTAGATAGCCAGTCAAATAACTGGCTAGATAGCCAGTCAAATAACCGGCTATAAAACCATGCAACTAACTGGCTAGATAAGCCGTCGACTAACCGGCTAGATAGCCAGTTGACTAACCGGCTAGGTAGCCAGTCAACTAACTGGCTAGATAGCCAGTCAACTAACCGTCTAGAAAGACAGTCGACTCACCGGCTGCATAGTCAGTTGACTAACCAGCTAGGTAGCCAGTCGACTAACAGGCTAGATAGCCAGTCGACTATCTAGCTAGGTAGCCAGGCGACTAATAGTCTGACTAGTGACTCAGCTGAACAGCTACATAGCCAGTCGAAGAACCAGCTAGGTAGCCAGTCGAATAGCTGGCTAGGTAGGCAGTTGACGAACCAGCTAGGTCGCCAGGCGACTAACCCACTGAATAGCCAGTCGATGTACCAGCTAGGTAGCCAGTCAACTAACTGGCTGACTATCCAGTTGACAAACCCGCTAGGTAGACAGTCAACAAAACGGCTGAGCAGCCAGTCGACGAACCAACATAATATCCAGTAGAATGACCGACTGAGTAGCCAGTCAATGAACCGGCTAGTTAACCGGTCAACTAGCCGTCTAACTAACAAGTCAAATAACCGGTTTGGTAGCCTGTCAACTAACGGGCTAACTAGCCAGTCAACTGACTGCCTAGGTAGCTAGTCAACTAACCGGCTAACTAGCCAGTCAAGTATCCGGCTAGGTAGTCAGTCAACTAACCGGATAACTAGCCATTAAACTAACCGTTTAGGTAACCAGTCAACTAACTGGCTAGGTAGCCAATCAACTAACCTTCTAACTAACAAGTCAACTAACCGGCTAGATAGCCAGGCAACTAACCAGCTAATTAAACAGTCAGCTAACTGACTACATAGCCAGTCAACTAACCAGCTAACTAACCAGTCAAAAAACCGAATAACTAACCAGTCAACTAACTGGCTAGATAGCCAGTCAATTAAGTGGCTAGATAGCCAGTCAACTAACGGCTAGGTAGTCTGTCATCTAACCAGCTAGAAAGGCATTCAACTAACAGGCTAGGTAGGCAGTCAACTAACCGACTAGGTAGCCAGTCAACTAAAAGGCTAGATAGGCAATCAACTAACGGGCTAGACAGCCAGGCAACTAACCAGCTAGATAGCCAGTCAACTAACAGGCTAGATAGGCCAGTCAACTAACCAGCTAGTTAGGCAGTCGACTAACTGGCTAGATCGCCAGTCAACTAACCAGCTATGTAGCCAGTCGACCTACCGGCTAGATGCCAGTCAACTAACTGGCTAGGTAGACAGTTGACTATCAGGCTAGGTAGTCAGTCGACTAACCAGCTAGGCAGCCAGTCGACTAACTGGCTGACTAGGAAGTCGACTAACCAACTGATTATCCAGTCAAATAACCAGCTGACTAGCACTTCGACTAACTGGCTATGTAGCCCATCGACTTACCAGCTGACTAGCTATTCGACTAACTGGCTAGGTAGCCAGTTGACTAAACGGCTGACTAGCTAGTCAACTAACCGACTAGGTAGCCAGTCTATTAACCGGCTGACTAGACAGTCACCTAACCAGCTAGGTAGAGATTTGATGAACCGTCAAGGTAGCCAGTCGACTAACCGGCTAGGTAGCCAGTCGATGAACCAGCTGGGTAGCCAGTTGACTAACCCACTGAATATGCAGTTGACGAACTGTCTAGGTAGACAGTCAACTAACCAGCTGACTAGCCAGTCGACAAACCGTCTAGGTAGCCAGTCAACTAACCGGCTAGGTAGCCAGTAAACTAACTGGCTAATTAACCAGTCAATTAACTGGCTAGCTAGCCAGTCAACTAGCTGGCTAACTAGCCAGATAACTAACCGTCTAACCAACCAGTCAATTAATAGATAACTAGCCAGTCAACGAACCATCTAATTGGCCATTCAACTAACCAGCTAATAGCCAGTCAGCGAACAGGCTAAGTACTCAGTCATCTAACTGGCTAATTTGCCAGTCAACTAACGGACTAGGTAGCCAGTTAACTAACTGGCTAGGTAGTCAGTCAACTAACTGGCTAACTTCCCAGTCAACTAACTGGCTAGGTAGCCAGTCACCTAACCGGCTAACTAGTCAATCAACGAACAGACTAGGTAGCCAGTCAACTAACCAGCTAACTAGCCAGTTAACTAACCGGCTAATTAGCCATTCAACTAACCGGCTTTGTATCCAGTCAACTAACCGGATAGGTAGCCAGTTAACTAACCAGCTATCTAGCTAGTAAATTTACAGGCTACGTAGCAGGTCAACTAACTTGCTAACTAGCCAGTCAACGAACCAGCTAGGTAGCAAATCAGCTAACCGGTAAACTAACCAGTCAACTAACGGGCTAACTAGCCAGTCAACTCTCTGGCTATCTATCCAGACAACTAACAGGCTAACCAACCAGTCGATTAACCGGCTAACTAGCCAGTCAATGAACAATCTAACTAGCCAGACAACTAACCAGCTAATAGCCAGTAAACACACCAGTTAGGTAGCCAATCAACATATGGCTAGGTAGCCAGTCAATGCACCAGGTAGGTAGCCAGTCAACTAACCTTCTAGGTAGCCAATCAATGAACGGGCTAGGTAGCCATTCAACTAACCAGCTAACTAGCCAGTCAAATAACGGTCTAGATAGCCAGTCAACTAACCGTCTAAGTAGCCAGTCAACTAACTGGCTAACTTGCCAGTCAACTAACCGGCTAACTAGCCATTCAACTAACTGGCTAGGTAACCAGTCAACTAACTGGCTACGTAGCCAGTAAAGTAACCATCTAAATAGCCAGTCAACTAACCGGCTAGGTATCCAGTCAGCAAAATGGGTAAATAGGCAGTCAACTAACCGGCTACGTACCAAGTCAACTAACCTGCTAAATAGCTAGTGAACTAAGCGACTAGGTAGCCAGTAAACGAACCAGCTGGGTAGCCAGTCAACTAACCAGCTAGGTAGCCAGTAAGGTGACCGTTTAACTAGCCAGTCAACTAAAAACTTAGGTACCCAGTCATCTAATCGGCTAACTAGTAATCAATTAACTGGCTAGGTAGTCAGTCAACTAACCAGCTAACTAGCCAGTCAAATAACCAGCTAGGCAGCTAGTTAACTAAACGGCTAACTATCCAGTCAACTCACTGGCTAGGTTGCCAGTCAATGATCAGTCTAGGTAGCCAGTCACCTAACCGGCTAACTAGCCAATCAAGTAGCAGTCTAATTAGCCAGTTAACTAACCGACTAGGTATCTAGTCAACTAACTGGCTAACTTGCCTGTCAACTAACCGGCTAGGTAGCGAGTAAACTAATGGGCTAACTGCCAGTCAGCTAATTGGCTAAGAAGCCAGTCAACTAACCGGCTAGGTAACCAGTCAAAGAACAGTCTAGGTAGCCAGTCAACTAACCAGCTAGAAAGCTAGTCAATGAACCGACCTGGAAGCCAGCCAAGTAAATGGCTAACTAGTGAGTCAACTAACGGGCTAGGTATACAGTAAACTAACAGGCTATGTAGCCAGTCAGCTAACCGGCTAGATAGGCAGTCAACTACCTGGCAAGATAGGCAGTCAACTAACTTGCTAGATAGCCTGTCAACTATCCGGCTAGATAGGCAGGGAACTAACTGGCTACATAGCCAGGAAACTAAATGGCTAACTAGCCCGTCAACTAACCGCCTAATAGAAAGGCAATTAACCTGCTAAACAGGCAAGCAAGTAACCGGCTAGATAGCCTGTAAACTAAATGGCTAGTTAGCCAGGCAAGTAACTGGCTAGATAGTCAGTCAACCAACCAGCTAACTAGCCAGTACACTCACTGGCTAGAAAGCCAGTCAACTAACTGGCTACATAGCCAGTCAACTAACCAGCTAACTACCCAGTCAACCAACCGGATAGATAGCCAGTAAACTAACTGGCTAGATAGCCAGTCAAATTACCAGCTAGATACCAGTCAACTAAACGGCTAGGTAGCCAGTCAATGAACTGGCTAGATAACCAGTAAACTAACCAGCTAGATAGCCAGTCAACTAACGGCTAGATAGCCAGTAAACTAACTGGCTAGATAAGCACACAACTAACTGGATATATAGCCAGGCAACTAATCTGATAAATAGTCAGTCAACTAACCAGCTAACAAACCAGTCAAATAACCGGCTAGGTAGCCAGTCAACTCATTGGCTATATAGACAGTCAACTAACCAGTTAATTAGACAGTCAACTAACTGGCAAGGTAGCCAGTCAATTAACTGGCTTGGTAGCCAGTGAACTAACCAGCTAGCTAGTCAGTCAACTAACCAGCTATGTAGCCAGTCAGTGAAATGGCTAACTAGCCAGTCAACTCACAGTCTAGGTAGCCAGTCAACTAAACGGCTAACTAACCAGTCAACTAACCAGTTATGTAGCCAGTCAACTAACTGGCAAAGTAGCCAGTCAATTAACTGGCTATGTAGCCAGTCAACTGACAGGCTAACTAGCCAGTCAAATAACCAGGTAGAAAACCAGTCAAATAACTGGCTATATAGGCAGTCATCTAACCGGCTAGAAATCCAGTTAACTAACCAGATAACTAGCTAGTCAAGTAACTGGCTAGATAGACAGTCAACTAATTGGCTGGACAGGCAAGCAAGTAACCGGCTAGATAGCCAGTCAACTAAAATGCTAGATGGCCAGGCAAGTAACTGCTTAGATAACCAGTCAACTATCTGGCTAACTAGCCAGTCAAATAACCGGCTATATATCCAGTCCACTAACATGCTAGATAGCCAGTCAAGTAACCGTCTAGATAGCCAGTCAACTAACTGGCTAACTAACCAGTCAACTAACCGGTTAGACAGCCAGTCATCTAAACGGCTAGATAGCCAGTCAACTAATCAGCTAACTAGCCAGTCAACTGACTGGCCGGATAGCCAGTCAAAATCCAGCTAGATAAAAAGTCAACTAACCAACTAACTAACCAGTCAACTAAATGTCTAGGTAGCCAGTCAATGAACCAGCTAGGAAGCCAGTCAACTAACCGGTAGGTAGCCAGTCAGCTAACTGGCTAATGAGGCATTCAACTAACAAGCTAGGTAGCCAGTCAACTAACCGGCTATGTAGCCGGGCAATTAACTGGCTAACTAGGAAGTCAACTAACCAGCAAGGTAGCCAGTCAAATAACTGGCTAAATAGCCAGTCAAGTAACCAGCTAGGAAGCCAGGCAACTAACTGGCTAATTTGCCAGTCAACCAACCGGCTAGGTAGCCAGTCAATTAACCGTCTAACTAACCAGTCAACTAACTGGCTAGGTACCAATTCAACTATTCGGGAAACTAGCCAGTGAAATAACCGGCTAGGTAGCCACTCATTTAACCAGCTAGGTAGCCAGTGAACAAACTGGCTAACTAGCCAGTCAACTGACAAGCTAGGTAGTCAGTCAATGAAACGGCTAACTAGCCAGTCAAATAACAGGCTAGGTAGACAGAAAACTAACCGGCTAAGTAGCCAGTCAACTAACCAGTTAGGTAGCCAGTCAACTAACTGACAAACTAGCCAGTCAATTAACTGACTAGGTAGCCAGTCAACTAACAGGCTAACTAGCCAGTCAAATAACTGACTAGAAACCAGTCAACTAACTGGCTAGATAGGCAGTCAAATAACAGGCTGGATACCCAGTTAACTCACCAGCTAACTAGCCAGTCAAGTTACAGTCTAGATAGAGAGTCAACTAACTGGCTAGACAGGCAAACAAGTAACCGCCTAGATAGCCAGTCAACTAACAGGCTAGATAGCCAGGCAAGTAGCAGCCTAGATAGCCAGTCAATTATCCTGCTAACTAACCAGTCAAATAACCGGCTAAATAGCCAGTCCACTAACAGGCTAGATAGCTATTCAAGTAACCGTCTAGATAGCCAGTCAACGAACTGGCTAACTAGCCAGTCAAATAACTGGTTAGATAGCCAGTCAACTAATTGGCTAGATAGCCAGACAACAAACCACCTAACTAACCAGTTAACTAACCGCCTGGATAGCCAGTCAACTAACCGGCTAGATAGCCAATCAAATAACCCACTAACTAACCAGTCAACTAACTGACTAGGTAGCCAGTCAACTAACCTGCTAGATTGCGAGTCAACTATCTAGCTAGATTGGGAGTCAAGTAACAGGCTAACTACCCAATCAACTAACCACCCAGATACCCAGTGAACTAACCGGCTCCATAGGCAGTCACCTATTCGGCTAACTAACAAGGCAACTAACCGGCTAACTAGGTAGTCAACTAACCGAATAAATAACGACTCAGCTAATCGGATAACTACCCAGTCACCTAACCGGATAACTAGCCAGTCAACTAACCAGCTATCTTTCCAGACAACTAACTGGCTAACCAACCAGTCGATTAGCTGGCTAACTAGCCAGTCAACGAACAGTCTAACTAGCCAGTCAACTAACCGGCTAATACCCAGTCAACGAACTGGTTATGTAGCCAATCAACTAACTGGCTAGGCAGCCAGTCAATGCACCAACTAGGTAGCCAGTCAACTAACCAGCTAGGTAGCCAATCAACGCACAGCCTAGGTAGCCATTCAACTAACCAGCTAACTAGCCAGTCAAATAATGGGCTGGTAGCCAGTCTATTAACTGACTAACTTGCCAGTCAAATAACAGGCTAGGTAGCCAGTCAACTAACCTGTTAACTAGCCAGTCAACTACCTGGATAGGTAGTCTGTCAACTAACCGGCTAACTAGCCATTCAACTAATCTGCTAGGTAGTCATTCAACTAACCGGCTAGGTAGCCAGTCAACTTACCATCTAACTAGCCAGTCAACTTACCAACTAGGTATCCAGTCAACAAAACGGGTAAATAGTCAGTCAACTAACCGGTTAGGTAGCCAGTCAACTAACCATTTAAATAGCCAATGAAATAACTGGCTAGGTAGCCAGTAACCGAACCGGCTGTGTATCCAGTCAACAAACCAGCTAGGTAGCCAGTAAGCTAACCGTCTAACAAGCCAGTCAACTAACAACTTAGGTAGCCAGTCATCTAATCAGCTAACAAGACAATCAATTAACTGGCTAGGTAGTCAGTCAACTAACCAGCTAACTAGCCAGTCATATAACCAGCTGGGTAGCCAGTCAACTAAACGTTTCACTAGCCAGTCAACTCTCCGGCTAAGTAGCCAGTCAACTCACCAGCTAAGTATTCAGTCAACTAACTGGCTGGGCAGCCAGTCAAATAATCGGCTAGATAGCAAGTCACCTACCCAGTTAGATAGGCAGTCAACTAACCGGTAGACAGGCAAGCAAGTAACCAGCTAGATAGCAGGCAAATAACTGGCTAGATAGCCAGGCATGTAACCATCTAGATATCACGTTAACTTACCTGTTAACTAGCCAGTCAACTAACAGGCTAGATAGCGAGTCAAGTAACTGGCTAGATAGCCAGGCAACTAACTAGCTAACTAGCCAGTCAACTAAATGGCTAGATAGCCAGTAAACTAACTGGCTAGATAGGCAGTCAACTAACTGGATAACTAACCAGTCAACTAACGGCTAACTATTCAGTCAAATAACTGGCTAACTAACAATTCACCTAACTGGCAAACTAGCTACCAATTAACTAAACAGCTAACTAACCAGTCAACTAACCGGCTAGGAAGCCAGTCAAATATCCGTCGAAGTTGCCAGTCATCTAACCGTCTAAGAATTCAAATAACCAGATAGATAGTCAACTAACCGGCTAGATAGCCAGTCAACTAAGCATCTAGATAGCCAATCATCTAACCGGCTAGGTAGCCACTCAACTAAACAGCTAGATAGCCAGTCACCTAACCAGCTAGGTAGCCACTCAACTAAACAGCTAGAAAGCCAGTCAAATAACGGGCTAGGTAGCCAGTCAGCTACCCGGCTAGATAGCCAGTCAACTAACTGGCTATTTAGCCAGTCATATATCCAGCTAGACAGCCAGTCAACTAACTGGATAGATAGGCAGTTGACTAACTGGATAGATAGCCAGTCAACTAATAGGCTAGGTATCTAATTGACTAACCAGCTAGATAGCCAGGCAACTAACCGGCTGACAATATACACGACTAACCAGGTATATAACCAGTCAACGAACCGGCTAGGTAGCCAGTCGACTAACTGGCTAGGTAGCCAGTCGACGAACCATCTAGGTAACCAGTTGAATAACTGACTAAGTAGCCAGTCGACGAAAAGGCTAAGTAGCCAGTCAACTAACAGGCTGACTAGCCAGTCGAAGAACCAGCTAGGTAGCCAGGCATCTAACCGGCTGACTAGCCAGTCAACTAACCAGTTAACTAAGCAATCAAATAACTGGATAACTAACCGGTCAACTAACCGGCTAGATATAGAGTCAACTAACTGGCTAGATAGCCAGTCAACTCAGTGGCTGGATAGCCAGTTAATTAACTATCTAGATAGCCAGTCATCAAACCGTGTAGGTAGCCAGTCAACTAACCGGCTAGAAAGCCAGTCAAATAACTCGCTAGGTAGCCAGTAAACTGACCAGCTGGATAGCCAATCAACTAACCAGCTAGATAAGCAGTCAACTATCTGGCTAGAAGCCAGTCAAGTAACGGCTAGATAGCCAGTCAAGTAACCGGCTAGATAGCCAGTCAAATAACTGGCTAGATAGCCAGTCAACTGACTGGCTAGATAGGCAGTCGACTATCTGGCTAGATAGCCAGTTGACGAACTGGCTAGGTAGAGAGTTGAATAACTGGCTAGATAGCCAGTCCACTAACCGACTAGGTAGCCAGTCAACTAATCAGCTAGGTTGGCAGTTGAAATACTGGCTTACTAGCCAGTCGAATAATCGGCTGATTATCAAGTCGACTAAATGGCTAGGTAGCCAGTCGACTAACTGGCTGACTAGCTATTCGACTCACCATCTATGTAGCCGGTCGACTAACCGACTGACTAGCCAGTCAAGTAACCGGATGACTAGCACGTCAACTAACCGGCTATGTAGACCATCGACTAACCAGCTGACTAGCTATTCGACTGTCTATGTAGCCAGTTGACTAACCGGCTGACTAGCCAGGCGATAAATTGGCTAGGTAGCAGTCAACTAACTGGCTGTCTAGACAGTTGACTAACCAGCTAGGTAGCCAGTTGACGAACCGTCTAGGTAACCAGTCGACTAATCGGCCAGGTACACAGTCAATGAACCGGGTAGGTAGCCAGTCGATTGACCATCTGAATAGGCAGTCGACGAACCGGCTAGGTAGCCAGTAAACTAACGTGCTGACTAGCCAGTCAATGAACTGGCTAGGTAGTCAGTCACCTAACCAGCTGACTATCCAGTCGACAAACCGGCTAGGTAGACAGTCAACTAACCAGCTGGATAGCCAGTTGATGAACCGGCAAGGTAGCCAATCAACTAACCATCTGACTAGCCAGTCGATGAACCAACTAAATAGCCAGTCAACTAACCGGCTGACTAGCCAGTCGAAGAACTGGCTAGGTAGCCAGGCAACTAACCTGCTGACTAACCTGTCAACAAACCGGCCAGGTAGCCAGTCAACTAACCATCTGACTAGCCAGTCGACGAACTGGCTAGGTAGACAGTCAACTAACTGGCTGACTAGCCAGTCAACAAACAGGCTAGGTAGCCAGTCCACTTACCATAGGACTAGCCAGTTGTCAAACTGGCTAACTAGCCAGTCAACTAACTGGCTAGAAAGGCAGTCAACTAAACGGCTAGACAGGCAAGCAAGTAACTGGCTAGATAGCAAGTAAACTAATCGGCTAGACAGCCAGGCAGCTACCAGCTAGATAGCCCCTCAACTAACCAGCTAACTAGACATTCAACTAACCAGATACATAGCAAGTCGACTAATCGGCTACATAGCCAGTCAACTAACCGACTAACTAGCCAGTCAACTAACTGACTAGATAGTCAGTCATCTAACCGGCTAGATAGCCAGTCAACTAACCGGCATGATAGCCAGTCAACTAACAGGCTATATAGCCAGTCAAATAACTGGCTAGATAGCCAGTCAACTAACTGGCTAGATAGCCAGTCAACTAACCAGCTTGGTAACCAGTGAATTAACAGGCTAGGGAGCCAGTAAACTAACTGGCTAGATAGGCAATCAACTAATCGTATAGACAGCCAGTCAACTAACTGGCTAGAGAGGCAGTCAACTAACTGGCTAGAAAGCCAATCAACTAATCGTCTAGATAGGCAGGCAACTAACCATCTAGATAGAAAGTCAACTATCTGGCTAGATAGCCAATCAACAAACCAGCTAGATAGCCAGTCAAATAACCGGCTAACTAGCCAGTCAACTAACCAGTTAATTAACCAGTCAAGTAACTGGCTAGAAAGCCATTCAGCTAACTGGCTAGATAGGCAGTCAACTAACTGACTAACTAGCCAGTCAACTAACCGGTAACTAGCCAGTCAACTAACCAGTTAGGTAGCCAGTCAACTAACTGGCTAGATATCCAGTCAACTAACCGGTTAATAGGCAGTCAACTATCCGGCTAACTAACCTGTCAACTAACCTGATAACTACGCACTCAACTAACCAGCTAACTGACAAGTCAACTAACTGGCTAAGTAGCCAATCAACTAACCGTCTATGTAGCCAGTCAACTAACTGGCTAGGTAGCCAGTCAGGTATCCAGCTACTAATCACTCAATTAACCGGCTAAATAGCTAGTCAACTAATCGACTAAAAAGCCAATCAACTAACCGGCTAACTAACCAGACAACTAACTGGCTAACTAGCCAGTCAACAAACTGACTATTAGTCAGTCAAGTAAACGGCTAACTAACCCATCAATGAACTTTTTGGTAGCCAGTCAACTAACTGGCTAAGTAGCCAGTCAACGAACTGGCTAGGTAGACAGTCAACTAAACAGCTAACTAGCCAGTGAAATAATGGGCTAGGTATCAGTCAACTAACTGGCTAGGTAGACAGACAACTAACTGGCTAACTTGCCAGTCAACTAAACGGCTAGGTAGCCAGTCTTCTAACCGGCTACCTAGCCAGTCAATTAAACGGCTAGTTAGCCAGTCAACTAACCGGCTAGGTAGCCAGTCAACTAACTGTCTGCCTAGCCCGTCGACGAACCGGCTATGTAGCCAGTCAACTAACAGGGTAGATAGCCAGTCAACTTAGTGGCTAGATAGGCAGTCAAATAACGGCTACATATCCAGTCAGCTCACCAGCTATATAGGCAGTCAAATAACCGGCTGACTAGCCAGTCAACTAAATGGCTAACTAGCCATTCAACTAACCGGATAACTAGCCAGTCAACTAACCACCTAAGTAGCCTGTCAACTAAACGGCTAACTAGTCAGTCAAATAACCGGCTAGGTAACCAGTCTACTAATCGGCTTGGTAGCCAGTCAACTAACCAGCTAACTACCCAGTCAACTAACAAGTTAGGTAGTGAGTCAACTAACTGCCTATCTAGCCAGTCAACTAACAGGGTAGATAGCCAGTCAACTAAACGTCTATGTAGCCAGTCAACTAACCAGTTAGGTAGCCAGTCTACTTACCGCCTAAATAGCCAGTCAACTAACCAGCTAGATAGGCAGTCAACTAACTGATAGATAGCCAGTCGATGAACCGACTAGGTACCCAGTCAACTAACCGGCTGACTAGCCAGTCACCCAACCTGCTGACTAGCCAGTCAATGAACTGGCTTTGTAGCCAGTCAACTAAAAGGCTGACTAGCCTGACGACAAACAGGCCAGGCAGCCAGACAACTAACAGGCTGACTAGCAAGTCGACGAACAAGCTAGGTATGCAGGCAACTAACCGGCTGACTAGCCTATCGATGAACCGGCTAGGTAGCCAGTCAACTAACAGGCTAGATACCAGTAAACTAACCACCTAGATAGGCAGTTAACTAACTGGCTAGATAGGCAGTCAACTAAACTGCTAGTTAGCCAGTCAACTAACCGGCTAACTAGCCAGTCAACTTACTGGCTACATATGCCATCAAGTAACCGGCTAGACAGGCAATCCAGTAACCGGATAGTTAGCCAGTCAAGTAACCGTCTAGATAGCCAGGAAGAAACTGGCTAGATAGCCAGTCAACTATCCGGCTAGATAGCCAGGCAACTCACTGGGTGTATAGCCAGTCAACTAGCCATCTAGGTAGCCAAACAATTATATGACTAGATAGACAGTCAACTAACTGGCTAGATAGGCAGTCAACAAACCGGATAACTAACCAGTCAATAAATCGCCAAACTAGTCAGTCAACTAACCGGCTAACTAACAAGTCAACTAACCAGCTAACTAGCCAGTCAACTAACCGGCTGGTAGCCAGACAGCTCACATGCTAGGTAGGAAGTCAGCTAACCAGCCAACTAACCAGTCAGTTAACTGGGTAACTAGTTTGTCAATTAACTGGCTAACTAGCCAGTCAACAAACCGGCTAACTAACCAGCCAACTAACCGGCTAACTAGCCAGTCAATGAACCATCTAATTATCCAGTAAACTAAACAACTAACTACCCAGTCAATTAACCGGCTAGGTAGCAAATCAAAAATGGCTAGGTGGCCAGTCAACTAACCGGCTAGGTATCTAGTCAACTATCCGGCTAGGAAACCAGTCAACGAACCGGCTATGTAGCCAGTCATGTCACTGGCTAACTAGCCAGTCAACTACCAGGCTATGTAGCCAGTCAACTACCCGTCTAGTTAGGCAGTCAACTAACAGGGTACATAGCCAGTCAAATAACTGGCTACATAGCCAGTCAACTAACCGGCTAACTAGCCAGTCAACAAACCCGCTAGGTTTCCAGTCAGCTATCCGGCTAACGAACGAGTCAATTAACTGGCTAACTAGTCGGTCAACTAAAGGGCTACCTAGCCAGTCAACTAACCGGCTAACTAACCAGTCAATTAACCGGCTAACTAGCCAGTCAACTAACCGGCTACCTAACCAGTCAACTAACTGGCTAGGTAGCCTGTCAACCAACCAGCTAGATAGCCAGTCAACTAACCGGCTGGATAGGCAGTCAAGTAACTGGCTAAATAGCCAGTCAGATAACCGGCAACATAACCAATCAACTAACCAGCTTGATAGGCACTCAACTAACCGGATAACTAAAAAGGCAACTAACTGACTAACTAGGCAGTCAACTAAACGGCTAACTGACAAGTCAGCTAAATGGACAACTAGCCAATCAACTAACCGGCTAATTAGCCAGTCAACTAACCAGCTAGATAGTCTGTCAAATATCCGGCTAGACAGTCAACTAACTGGCTAGATAGTCAGTCGACTAATCAACTAACAGAAAAACTAAGTAGTCAACTAACCAGTTAAATAACAAGTCAACTATCCGGCTAACTAGTCAGTCAACTAACCCGCTAACAAGCCAGTCAACTAAGTGACTAGGTAGCCAGTCAACTAAACTGCTAGGTAGCCAGTCAGCTAACCGGCTAACTAACCAGTCAAATAACTGGAAAACTAGTCAGTCAACTAACCGGCTATGTACCCAGTCAACTAACAGGCCAACTAACCGGTCAACTAACCGAATAACTAGCCAGTTAATGAACCTTCTAACTAGCCAGTCAATAACCAGCTAACTAGCAAGACAAATGACCTGCTATGTAGCCAGTCAACTAAACGGCTAACTACCTAGTCAATTGAACGGTTATGTAGCCAGACAACTAACAGGCAAGATAGACAGTCAACTAACCGGCTAGATTGCCAGTCAAATTACTGGCTAGATAGGCAGTCAACAAAACGGTTAGATAGCCAGTCAACTAACCGGATAACTAATCAGTCAACTAACAAGCTAACTAACCATTCAACTAGCCATCTAGATAGACAGTCAATGAGCCGGCTAGGTAGCCAGTCAACTAACCAGCTACCTAGTCAGTCAACTAACGGGTTAGGTAGCCAGTCAACTAACCGCCTAGGTAGCCAGTCAACTCACTGGCTAACCAGCCAGTCAATTAACTGGCTAGGTAGCCATTTAACTAATATGCTAGGTACTTAGACAACCAATTGGGTAACTAGCCAGTCAACTAACCGGCTAGATAGCCAGTAAACTAACCATCTACCTACCCAGTCAGCTAAGTGGCTAACTAGCCAGTCAACTAACTGGCTGTGTAGCCAGTCAATTAACCGGCTAGGTAGCCAGTAAACTAACCATCTAACTAGCCAGTCAAGTAACCGGGTAATAGCCAGTCAAGGAACAGACTAGGTAGCCCGTCAACTACCGGCTAGGTTGCCAGTAAACTAACCGTCAAACTAGCCAGTCAGCTAACCGGCTAATAGGCAGTCAAGGAACAGGCTACGTAGCCAGTCAACTAACCGCCTAACTAGCCAGTCAAATAACCGGCTTGTTAGCCAGTCAACTAACTGGTTAAGTAGCCAGTCAACTCACTGGCTAGGAAGCCAGTCAACTAACCGGCTGGTATTCAGTCAACTAATCGGCTAGGTAGCCAATAAATGAACTGGATATATAGCAAGTCAACTAACCGGCTAGATAGGATAACTAACATGTCGGGTAACTGGATAACTAGCCAGTCAAATGGAAAACTAGCCCATCAACTAACTTGCTAGACAGGCAAGCAAGTAACCAGGTAGATAGCCAGTCAAATAACTGGCTAGATAGCCAGGCAAGTAACCGGCCAGATAGCCAGTCAACTAACCGGCTAACTAGTCAGTCAGCTATCCAGCTAGATAGCAAGTCAATTAAGCATTTAGATAGGCAGTCAATTAACCAGATAACTAACCAGTCAACTAACCGGCTAACGAGGTAGTCAACTAACAGGCTAACTAACAAGTCAACTAACCAGCTAACCAGCCAGTCAACTAACCAGCTAACTAGCCAGTCAACTAACATGCTGGTAGCCAGTCCAATAACCGACTAGATAGTCAGCTAACTGGCTAACTAACCAGTCAACTAAGTGGCTAACTAGTCAGTCAACTAACCAGCTAACTAACCAGTCTACTAACCGGCTAACTAACCAGTCAACTAATCATCTAACTAGCCAGTCAATGAACCATCTAACTAGCCAGTCAACTAACCGGCTAATAACCAGTCAAGGAACAGGCTAGGTAGCCAGTCAACTAACTGGCTTGGTAGTCAGACAACGTACTGGTTAGGTAGCCAGTTAATTAACCGGCTAGCAATCTAGTCAACGAACCTTCTAGGTAGCCAGTCAAGTAACCGTCTAACTAGCCAGTCAACTAACAGACTATGTAGCCAGTCTACTAACCGGCTATGTAGCCAGTCAACTACCTGGTTAGTTAGGCAGTCAGCTACATGGCTAGATAACCAGTCAACTAACTGGCTAGACATGCAGTCAACTAACCAGCTAGATAGGCAGCCAGCTAATCGGCTAGATAGCCTGTCAACTAACCAGCTAGATAGCCAATCAACTAACCGGCTAGATAGCCAGGCAAGTAACTGGCTAGACAGCCAGACAACTAACCTTCTAACTAGCCAGTCAACTAACTGGCTAGATAGCCAGTTAACTAACCAGCTAGATAGCCAGTCAACTAACCGACTAACTAGTCAGTCAACTAACTGGCTAGATAGCCAGTAAACTAACAGGCTAGATAGCCAGTCAACTAACTGACTGGATAGCCAGTCAACTAACCAGTTAGGTAGCCAGACAACTAACAGGCTGGTTAGACAGTCAACTAACCAGCTAGATAGCCAGTCAAATAACCGGCTAGATAGGCAGTCAACAAAACGGTTAGATAGCCAGTCAACTAACCGGATAACTAATCAGTCAATTAACAAGCTAACTAATCATTCAACTAACCGTCTAGGTAGACAGTCAACGAATCGGCTAGGTAGCCAGTCAACTAACCAGCTACCGAGTTTGTCAAATAATGGACTAGGTAGCCAGTCAACTAACTGGCTAGGTAGCCAGTCAACTAACCGGCTAGGTAGCCAGTCAACGAACGAGCTAGGTAGCCAGTCAACTAACCAGCGAACTAGCCAGTCTACTAATGGGCTAGGTATCTGGTCAATTAAACGGCTATGTTACAAGTAAACTAATCGGCTAACCTGACAGTCAACTAACCGACAAGGTAGCCAGTCAACTAACCGGCTAAATTGAAAGTCAACTAGCCGGCTAGGTAGCCAGTCAACTAACTGGCTACCTAGCCAGTCAACTAACAGGCTAGATAGCCAGTCAACTAACCGGCTAGGTAGCCAGTCAACTATCCGGCTAGATAACAAGTCAAATAACCGTTTAGATAGGCTAGATAGCCAATTAACCGTTTAGATAGGCAGTCAACTAACCGTATAAATCCAGTCAACTAACCTGCTAACTAGGCAGTCAACTAACTGGCTAACTAACAAGTCAACCAACCAGGTAACTAGCCAGTCAACTAATGGGCTAACTATCCAGTCAACTAACAGGCTGTTAGTCAGTCAATTACCCGGTTAGACAGCCAGTCAACTACCTGGCGAGATAGCCAGTCAACTAACTGGCTACATAGCCAGTCAACTAACCGGATAGACATGCAGTCAACTAACCAGCTAGATAGGATAACTAGCAAGTCAGGTAACCGGATAACTAGCCAGTCAACAGGAAATCTAGCCAATCATCTAACTGGCTAGACAGGCAAGCAAGTAACCATCTACATAGCCAGTCAACTAACTGGCTAGATAGCCAGGAAAGTAACCAGCCAGATAGACAGTCAACTAACCATCTACGAAGTCAGTTAACTAACAGGGGAGATAGCCAGTCAACTAACTGGCTAGATATCCAGTAAATTAACTGGCTAACTAGCCAGTCAACTATCCGGCTAGATAGGAAGTAAATTAACCGTTTAGATAGGCAGTCAACTAACCGGATAACTAACCAGTCAACTAACCATCTAACTAGCCAGTCAACTAACTGGCTAACTATTCAGTCAACTAACAGGCTGGTAGCCAGTCCAATAACCTACTAGATAGCCAGTCAGCAAACCGGCTAACTAACCAGTCAACTAAGCGGCTAACCAGTCAGTCAACTATCTGGCTAACTAGTCAGTCTACTAACCGGCTAACTAACCAGTCAACTAACCGTCTAACACCAGTCTACGAACCTTCTAAGTAGCCAGTCAACTAACCGGCTAATAGCCAGTCAATGAACAGGCTAGGTAGCCAGTCAACTAACTGGGTAGGTAGCCAGTCAATGAACTGGCTAGGTAGCCAGTTAACTAACCAGTTAGGAAGCTAGACAATGAACCGGATAGGTACCCAGTCAAGTAACTGGCTAACTAGCCAGTCAACTAAAAGGCTAGGTAGCCAGTCTACTAACCGGCTATGTAGACAGTCAACTACCCGGCTAGATAGGCAGTCAACTACCTGGCTAGATAGCCAGTCAACTAACTGGATAGACAGCAAGTCAACTAACTGGCTAGACATGCAGTCAACTAACCGGCTACATAGCCAGTCAACTAACCGGCTAACTGGACAGTCAACTAACCAGCAAGGTAGCCGGTCAAATAACCAGCTAACTAGCCTGTCAACTTACCGGCTAGGTAGCCAGTCAACTAACTGGCTATATAGCCAGTCAATTAACGGATAGATAGGCAGTCAACTAACCCGCCAACTAGCCAGTCAACTACCCGGCTATATAGCCAGTCAACTAACCGGCTAGATAGGCCATCAACTAACCGACTAACTAAACAGGCAACTAGCCGGCTAACTTGGCAGTCAACTAACTGGCTATTTAGTCAGACAACTAACCGGCTAACCAACCAGTCACTTAACTGGCTAAATAGCCAGTCAATGAACCGGCTAAATAGCCAGTCAACTAACTGGCTAATAGCCAGTCAACGAACCAGCTAGGTAGCCAGTCAACAAACCGGCTATGTAACCAGTCAACGCACCAGCTAGGTAGCCAGTCAACTAATACGCTAGGTAGCCAGTCAACTAACCGGCTATCTAGCCAGTGAAATAACTGTCTATCTAGGCAGTCAACTAACTGGTTAACTAACAAGTCAACTAACCAGCTATCTAGCTAGTCAACTTACTGGCTAACTAGCCTTTCAACTAACCGGCTAGGTAGCCAGTCAACTAACTGGCCAACTAGCCAGTCAACTACCCTGCTAACTAACTAGTCAATTAACCGGCTAATTAGCCAGTCAAGGAACCATCTAACTAGCCAGTCAACTAACCGGCTAACTATCCAGTCAAAGAACCGGCTATGTAACCAGTCAACTAACTGGCTAGGTAGCCATTCAACAAACCGGCTAAGTACCAAGTCAACTAACAGCTTAGGTAGCCAGTAAACGAACCAGCTAGGTAGCCAATCAACTAATTGGTTAGATAGCCAGTCAAGTAACCAGCTAGATAGACAGTCAACTAACTGGCTATATAGCCAGGCAAGTAACTGGCTAGATAGCCAGTCAACTAAACTTCTAACTAGGAGGTCAACTAACCGGCTAGATTACCAGTCAAATAACTGGTTAGATAGGCAGTCAACGGAGCTTTTAGATAGCCAGTCAACTAACCGGATAACAAATCAGTCGACTAATCACCTAACTAACCAGTCAACTAAACGGCTAGGTAGACAGTCAACGAGCTGGCTAGGTAGCCAGTCAACTAACCAGCTACCTAGCCAGTCAAATAACGGGCTAGGTAGCCAGTCAACTAACTGGCTATGAAGCCAGTCAAGTAACCGTCTAGATAGGCCATCAACTAACTGACTAACTGACCAAGCAACTAACCGCCTAACTGGGCAGTAAACTAAACAGCTAACTAACAAGTAAGCTGTCCGGCTAAATAACCAGTCAGCTAACCAGGTAACTAGCCAGTCAACTAACTGGCTAACTAGTAAGACAACTAACTGGT
This sequence comes from Cephalopachus bancanus, assembly GCA_027257055.1. Taxonomy (NCBI): domain Eukaryota; kingdom Metazoa; phylum Chordata; class Mammalia; order Primates; family Tarsiidae; genus Cephalopachus; species Cephalopachus bancanus. The sequence goes on from JAPVLO010001991.1 coordinate 24,151, forward strand.
TAACCAACCAGTCAATTAACTGGCTAATTAGCCAGTCAACGAACCGGCTAACTAGCCAGTCAACTAACCAGCTAATATCCAGTCAATGAAACGGCTAGGTAGCCAGTCAACTAACCGGCTAGGTAGCCAGTCAATGTACTGGCTAGGTAGCCAGTCAACTAACTGGCTAACTTGCCAGTCAACTATCCGGCTAGGTAGCCAGTCAAAATCCGGCCTAATAGCCATTCAAATAACCGGCTAGGTAGCCAGTCAACTAACCAGCTAGGTAGCCAGTCAACTAATACACTAGGTAGCCAGTCAAATAACTGGCTACCAACTAGCCAGTCAACTAACTGGTTTTGTAGCCAGTCAACTATCAGGCTAACTCGAAAGTCAACTAACCAGCTAACTAGCCAGTCAACTAACCGGCTGTGTAGTCAGTCAAGTAATCAGCTAGGTAGCCATTAAACTAACAGTCTAACTAGGAAGTCAACTAACAAGTTAGGTAGCCAGTCAACTAACCGGTGAAGTAGCCAGTCAACTCACTGGCTGGGTAGCCAGCAACTAACCGGCTAGGTATTGAGTTAACTAACCTCCTAGGTAGCCAGTAAATGAACTGGCTATATAGCAAGTCAACTTACTGGCTACATAGGCTAACTAACAAGAAAGGTAAATGGATAACTAGCCAGTCAATCGAATAACTAGCCAGTCAGCTAACTGGCTAGACAGGCAAGAAAGGTACCAGCTAGATAGCCAGTCAACTATCCTTCTAGATAGGCAGGCAAGTAACCAGCTATTTAGCCAGTCAACTAACCGGCTATGTAGCCAGTCAAGTAACAGGCTATATAGCCAGTCAACTAACGGCTAACTAGACAGTCAACTATTCAGCCAGATAGCCAGACAATTAACCGGGTAGATAGGCAGTCAACTAAACGGATAACTAACCTGTCAACTAAACGGCTAACTAGGCAGTCAACTAACTGGCTATCCAACAAGTCAATTAACCAGCTAACTAGCCAGTCAACTAACTGGCTAAATAGCCAATCAACTAACAGGCTTGTAGCCAGTCAAATAACTTACTAGATAGCCAGTCAGCTAACCGGCTAAATAACCAGTCAGTTAAGCGTCTAACTAGCCAGTCAACTAACTGTCTAACTAGCAAGTCAACAAACCGTCTAACTAGGAAGTCAACTAATAGGCAAGGTAGCCAGTCAAATAACAGGCTAAATAGCCAGTCAACTAACCAGCTAGGTAGGCAGTCAACTAACTGGTTAAATTGCCACTTAACCAACCAACTAGTTAGTCAGTCAAATAACGGTCTAACTGCTAGTCAACTAACTGGCTAGTTAGCCAGTCAACAAACTGGCTAACTAGCCAGTCACGTAACTGGCTAGGTAGCCAGTCAAGTAACTGGCTACGTAGCCAGTGAACTAACTGACTAACTAGCCAGTCAAATAACAAGCAAGGTAGCCAGTCAACGAAATGATGAAATAGCAAGTCAACTAACAGACTAGGTAACCAGTCAACTAACTGACTAACTAGCCAGTCATTCGACCGAATTGATAGAGAGTCAACTAACTGGCTAGACAGGCAAGAAAGTAACCAGCTAGTGAGCCAGTCAACTAACAGGCTAGATAGCCAGGCAAGTAAACACCTAGATAGCCCGTCAACTATCCGGCTAACTAGCGAGTCAAATAACTGGCTAAATAGCCAGTCCACTAACAGGCTAGATAGCCATTCAAGTAACCCTTTTGATAACCAGTCAACTAACCGGCTAACTAGTCAGTCAAATAACTGTCTGGATAGCCAGTCAACTAAACGACTAGATAGCCAGTCAACTAACCAGGTAACTAGCCAGTCAACTAACCGGTTGGATAGCCAGTCAACTAACTGGTCAGGTAGCCAGTCAATTAACCGGATAGATAGCCAGTCAACTAAACAGCTAACTAGCCAGTCATCTAACCAGCTAGATAGCCAATCAACTAACCGACTAACCAACCAGTCAACTAACTGGCTAGGTAGCCTGTCAACTAACCTGCTAGATTGCCAGTCAACTATCCAGCTAGATAGGCAGTCAATTCACCGGATAACTAGCCAGTCAACTAACCTGCTAGATAGCAAGTCAACTAACCGGCGACATAGGCAGTCAACTAATCGGTAAATAACCAGGCAACTAACCGGCTAACAAGGCAGTCAACTAAAAGGCTAACTAACAAGTCAGCTAATCGGATAACTAGCCAGACAACTAAAAGTATAACTAGCCAGTCAACTAACCAGCTAGGTAGCCAGTCAACTGACTGGCTAAGTAGCCAGTCAGTTAACTGGCTAACTAACCAGTCAACTAACCGGCTTACTAGCCAGTCAACTAACCGGCTTTCTATACAGACAACTAACCGGCTAATGAACCAGTCGAATAACCGGCTAACTAGCTAGTCAACGAACAGTCAAATTAGCCAGTCAACTAACCGGCTAATATCCAGTCAATGAACCGGTTAGATAGCCTGTCAACCAAACGGCTAGGTAGCCAGTCAACGCACCGGCTAGGTAGCCAGTCAACTAACTGGCGAGGTAGCCAGTCAACGAACAGGCTAGGTAGCTATTCATCTAACCGGCTAACTAGCCAGTCAAATAACGGGCTAGGCAGCCAGTCAACTAACCGGTTAGGTAGCCAGTCAACTATCTGGATAACTTGCCAGTCCACTAACCGGATAGGTAGCCAGTCAACTAACCTCCTAACTAGCCAGTCAACTGCCTGGCTAGTTAGCCATTCAACTAACCAACTAACTAGTCAGTCAACTAACTCCTTAGGTAGCCAGTCAACTAACTGGCTAATTATCCAGTCAACCAAATGGCTTGGAAGCCAGTCAACTGACAGGTTAACAAGCCAGTCAAATAACCGGCTAGAAAACCAGTAAATTAACCGGCTAGGTAGGCAGTCAATTAACTGGCTAGATAACCAGTCAACTAACTGGCTAACTAGCTGGTCAACTAACCTGCTAGATAGAGAGTCAACTAACTGGATAGACGGGCAAGCAAGTAACCGGCTAGATAGCCAGTCAACTAACCAGCTAGATAGCCAGACAAGTAACCATCTGGATAGCCAGTCAACTAACTGGTTAACTAGCATGTCAACTAACGACTAAATAAACCAGTCCACTATAGGCTAGTTAGCCAGTCAAGTAACCGTCTATATAGCCAGTCAACTAACAGGCTAGATAGCCAATAAACTACAGGCTAACTAATCAGTCAACTAACCAGCTAACTAATCAGTCAACTACCTGTCTAGGTAGCCAGTCAACTATCTGGCTAACTAGGTAGTCAATGAACCGTGTAACTAGCCAGTCATATATACCAGCTAACAAGCCAGTCATCTAACCAGCTAACAAGCAGTCAACTAAACCAGCTATCTTTAACAGTCAAATAACCGGCCTCTAACTAGCCAGTCAACAAACCATCTAACTAGCCAGTCAACTAACTGGCTAAATTGCCAGTCCACTAACCGGCTAGGTAGCCAGTCAACTAACCTGCTAACTACCAGTCAACTGCCTGGCCAGGTAGCCAGTCAACTAAACAACTAACTAGCCAGTCTACTAACCGGCTAGGTAGCCAGTCAACTAACCGTCTAACTAGCCAGTCAACTAACCGGCTAGGTAGCCAGTCAACTAACCAGCTAAATAGCCAGTCATCTAACCGGCTACCTAGCCAGTCAACTAGCTGGCTAACTAGCCAGTTAACTAACCCATTAGGTAGCCAGTCAACTAACTGGCAAATTTGCCAGTCAATTTAACGGCTAGGAAGCCAGTCAACTAACCCTTTAGGTAGCCATTCAATTAACTGGCTAACTAACCAGTCAATTAAACTGCTAGGAAGCCAGTCAACTAACAGGTTAACTAGCCAGTCAACTAACTGACTGAATAGCCAGTCCACAAACAGGCTAGTTAGGGTTAGGGTTAGGGTTAGGGTTAGAGTTTGGGTTAAAGTTAGAAGCCAGTCAACTAACCCTTTAGGTAGCCAGTCAACTAACTGTCTAACTAGTCATTCAACTAAATAAATAGATAGCCAGTCAAATACTCAGCTAGGTAGCCAGTAAACTAATGGGCTAGATAGCCAGTCAACTAACCAGCTAGATAGCGAGTCAACTAACCACCTACATAGCCAGTAAAATAACCAGCTAAATAGGCAGTCAACTAACCGGTTAGATAGCCAGTCAGCTAACTGGATAACTAGCAAGTAAATTAACTGGCTTACTAACAAGTCAACTAACCGTCTGGTAGCCAGTCAACTAACAGGGTAGGTAGCCAGGCAACTAACCGGCCAGATAGGCAGTCAACTAACCGGACAACTAGCTAGGCAGCTAACCGCCTAGATAGCCAGTCAACAAAGCTGCAAAATAGGCAGTAAACTAACCGGCTAACTAACCAGTCAACTAACTGGCTAACTAACCAGTCAACTAACTGGATAACTAGCCAGTCAAATAACTGTTAACTAGCCAGTCAACTATCTGCCTAACTAATCAGTCAAGTAACTGGCTAACTAGCCGGTCAACAAACCATCTAACTAGTCAGTCAATTAACCATAACTCGCTAGTCAACGAACCGGCTATGTAGTCAGTCAACTAACTGGATAGGTAGCCAGTCAACGAACCGACTAGGTAGCCAGTCAAATAACTGACTAGGTTGCCAGTCAACGAACCAGCTAGCTAGCCATTCAACTAAACCGCTAACTATCCAGTCAACTAACCGGATAGGTAGCCAGTGAAATAACTGTCTAAGTAGACAGTCATCTATAAGGCTAGGTACCCAGTCAACTAACCAGCTAGGTAGCCAGTTAACTAACCGGCTAGGTAGTCAGTCAACTAACGGACTCACTAGACAGTCAACTAACCCGTTAGGTAACTGGCACACTAGCCAGTCAATTAAACGACTAGGAAGCCAGTCAACTAACCCGTTAGGTAGCCAGTCAATTAACTGGCTAACTAGCCAGTCAATTAAACGGCTAGGAAGTCAGTCAACTAACAGTGTAACTAGCCAGTCAACTAACCAACTGAATAGCCAGTCCACAAACAGACTAGTTAGCCAGTCAAGTAACCATCTAGATAGCCAGTCAACTAACAGGCTAACTAGCCAGTCAACTAACCGACTAGATAGCCAGTCAACTAATGGCTAGATAGCCAGTCAACTATCAGGTTAACTAGTCAGTCAACTAACCGGCTAACTAACCAGACAACTAACTGGCTAAGTAGTCAGTCAACTAACCGGCTAACTAGCCAGTCAACGAACGGTCTAACTAGCCAGTCAACTAACCGGCTAACTAGCCAGTCAACTAACCAGCTAACTAACCAGTCAACTAACCGGCTAACAAGCCAGTCAATGAACTGGCCAGGTAACCAGTCAACTAACCAGCTAGGTAGCCAGTCAACAAACCGGCTAGGTAGCCAGTCAATTAACTGTCTAGGAAGCCAGTCAATGAACCGGCTAGGTAGCCAGTTAAGTAACCGGGTAACTAGCCAGTCAGCTAACCAACTATGTAGTCAGTCAACTAACTGGATAGTTAGCCAGTCAGCTAACTGGCTAAATAACCAGTCAACTAACCGGATAACTAGCCAGTCAAATAACTGTTTAACTAGCCAGTCAACAATCTGCCTAACAAACCAGTCAAGTAACTGGCTTACTAGCCGGTCAACAAACCATCTAACTAGTCACTCAATTAACCAGATAACTCTCCAGTAAACGAACCGACTATGTAGTCAGTCAACTAACTGGATAGGTAGCCAGTCAACAAACCGACTAGGTAGCCAGTCAACAAACCGGCTAGGTAGCCAGTCAACGAACCAGCTAGCTAGCTGGTCAACTAAACGGTTAACTAGCCAGTCAACTAACTGGCTAGGTAGCCAGTCAACTAACTGTTTAACTAGCCAATCATCTATAAGGCTAGGTAGCCAGTCAACTAACCAGCTAGGTAGCCAGTCACCTAACCGGCTAGGTAGCCTGTCAACTAATCGGCTCACTAGACAGTCAACTAACCCGTTAGGTAGCCAGTCAACTAACTGGAAAACTAGCCAGTCAATTAAACGACTAGGAAGCCAGTCAACTAAGCCATTAGGTAGCCAGTAAACTAACTGGCTAACTAGGCAGTCAAATAAACGGGTAAGAAGCCAGTCAAATAACCAACTAGTTAGTCAGTCAACTAACCGGCTAGATAGCCAGTCAACTAACCGGCTAGATAGCCAATCAAATAAGAGGCTAACTAGTCAGTCAACTAACCGGCTAACTAACCAGTCAAATAACTGGCCAGGTAGCCATTCAACTAACCAGCTAGATAGTCAGTCAACTAACCGACTAGATAGGCAGTCAAATAACTGATTAAATAGGCAGTCAAATAACTGACTAGATAGCCAGTCAACTAACTGGCTAACTAGACCATCAACGAACCGTCTAACTAGCCAGTCAACTAACAAGCTAACTAGCCAGTCAACTAACCAGTTAACTAACCAGTCAACTAACCGGCTAACTAGCCAGTCAATGAACAATCTAACTAGCTATTCAACTAATCGACTAACTAGCCAGTCAATGAATCAGCCAGGTAGCCAGTCAAATAACCGCCTAGGTAGACAGTCAACAAACCAGCTACGTAGCCAGTCAATTATCTGGTTAGGAAGCCAGCCAAAGAACTGGCTAGGTAGCCAGTCAAGTAACCGACAACTAGGCAGTCAACTAACCGACTAGGTAGCCAGTCAACTAACCGGCTAGACAGCCAGTCAACTAACTGGCTAACTAACCAGCCAACTAACTGGCTAGGTAGCCAGTCAACTAACCAGCTAGATTGCCAGTCAACTAACCAGCTAGATAGGCATTCAAATAACCGGCTAACTAGCCAGTCAATGAACTGTCTAACTAGCCAGTTAGCCAGCTAACTAGCCAGTCTACTAACCAGTTAACTAACCAGTCAACTAACCGGCTAACTAGCCAGTCAATGAACCGGCCAGGTAGTCATTCAATTAACCGGCTAGGTATCCAGTCAATAAACCGGCTAGGTAGCCAGTCAATTAACCGGCTAGGAAGCCAGTCAACGAACTGGGTAGGTAGCCAGTCAAGTAACCGGCCAGGAAGCCAGTCAACGAACTGGGTAGGTAGCCAGTCAAGTAACCAGCTAACTTGCCTGTCAACTAACGGGCTAGATAGCAAGTCAACTAACCGGCTATGTAGCCTCTCAACTAACTGGCTAGATAGGCAGTCAACTAACTGGCTAGATAGCCTGTCAACTACCTGGCTACATAGCCAGTCAACTAACCGGCTAGATATGCACTCAACTACCCGGCTAGATAACCAGTCAACTAACCAGCTAAGTAGTCAGTCAACTAACAGGATAGATAGGCTGTCAACTAACCGGCTAGACAGGCAAGCAAGTAACCGGCTAGATAGTCAACTAACCGGCTAGATTGCCAGGCAAGTAACCAGCTAGAGAGTCATTCAACTAACTGGCTAACCAACCATTCAAGTAACTGGCTAGATAGCCAATCAACTAACCGGCTAGATAGCCAGTCAACTAACTCCCTAACTAGCCAGTCAACTAACTGGCTAAATAGCCACTAAACTAACCGTCTAGATAGCCAGTCAACTAAATGGGTAAATAGCCAGTCAATTAACCGGATAACTCGCCAGTCAACAAACCGGCTATGTAGTCAGTCAACTAACTGGATAGGTAACAGTCAATGAACCGACTGGGTAGCCAGTCAGATAACCAGCTAGCTAGCCAGTCAAGGAACCAGCTAGCTAGCAGGTCAACTAAACGGCTAAATAGCCAGTCAACTAACCAGCTAGGTAGCCAGTCAACTAACTGGTTAACTAGCCATTCATGTATAAGGCTAGGTAGTCAGTCAACTAACCAGTTGGGTAGCCAGTCACCTAACCGGATAGGTAGGCAGTCAAATAAGCGGCTAACTAGCCAGTCAACTAACCTGTTAGGTAGCAAATCAACTAAGGGGCAAACTAGCCAGTCAATTAAACGACTAGGAAGCCAGTCAACTAACCCGTTAAATAGCCAGTCAAATAATCGGCTAGAAAGCCAGTCAACTAACCGGCTAGATAGGCAGTCAGCTAACTGGCTAGATAGCCAGTCAACTAACCAGCTAACTAGCCAGTCATCTAACCGGCTAGATAGTCAACTAACGTGATAGACGGGCAAGCAAGTAACCGGAGAGATAGCAGTCAACTAACCAGCTAGATACCCAGGCAAGTAACCGCCTAGATAGACAGTCAACTAGCCTGTTAACTAGCCTGTCAACTAACGGACTAAATAGCCAGTCCACAAACAGTCTAGTTAGCCAGTCAACTAACTGACTAGATAGCCAGTCAACTAACCGGCTAGATAGCCAGTCAACTAACAGGATAACTAGTCAGTCAACTAACAGGCTAACTAGTCAGTCAACTAACCGACTAACTAACCAGTCAAATAACTGGCTAGGAAGTCAGTCAACTAACCGGCTAGAAAGCCAGTCAACTAACCGACTAGATAGGAATCAAATAACTGGCTAACTAGCCAATCAACTAACCGCATAGATAGCCAGTCAACTAACCACTTAACTAGCCAGTCAACTAACCAGCTAGATAGTCAACTAAACGGATAGATGGGCTAGCAAGTAACCTGTTAGATAGCAGTCAACTAACCAGCTAGATCCCAGGCAAGTAACTGCCTAGATAGGCAGTCAACTAGCCTGTTAACTAGCCTGTCAACTAACGGATTAAATAGCCAGTCCACAAACAGTCTAGTTAGCCCAGTCAAGTAACCGTCTAGATAGCCAGTCAACTAACCGGCTAACTAGCCAGTCAACTAAACCACTAGATAGCCAGTCAACTAACTGGCTAGATAGCCAGTCAACTAACTGGCTAGATAGCCAGTCAACTAACAGGCTAACTAGTCAGTCAGCTAACCGACTAACTAACCAGTCAATTAACTGGCTAGGTAGCCAGTCAACTAACCGGCTAGAAAGCCAGTCAACTAACTGAATAGATAGGAAGTCAAATAACTGACTAACTAGCCAATCAACTAACCGGATAGATAGCCAGTCAACTAAATGGCTAAGTAGACAGTCAACGAACCATCTAATTAGCCAGTCAACTAACCGGCTAACTAGTCAGTCAACTAACCAGTTAACTAAACAGTCAACTAACTGTCTAACTAGCCATTCAATGAACCATCTAACTAGCCAGTCAACTAACCGCCTAACTAGCCTGTCAATGAACCGGCCAAGTAGCCAGTCAACTAAGTGGCTAGGTAGTCGGTCAACAAATCGGCTAGTTAGCCAGTCAATTAACTGGCTAGGAAGCCAGTCAATGAATGGGATAGGTAGCCAGTCAAGTATCCAACTAACTAGCCAGTCAACTAACGGGCTAGGTAGCAAGTCAACTAACTGGCAATGTATCCAGTCAACTAACTGGCTAGATGGGCAGTCAACTAACTGGCTAGATAGGCAGTCAACTAACTGGCTAGATAGACAGTCACCTAGCCGGCTACATATGCAGTCAATTACCCAGCTAAATAGACAGTCAACTAACCGAATAACTAGTCAGTCAACTAACAGGGTAGATAGGCTGTCAACTAACAGGCTAGACAGGCAAGCAAGTAACCAGCTAGACAGCCAGTCAACTAACCGGCTAGATTGCAAAGTTAGTAAGTGGCATGATAGCCATTCAACTAACTGGTTAACCACACAGTCAACAAACTGGCTAGATAGCCAATCAAATAACCGGCTAGATAGCCAGTCAACTAAATGGATAGATAGCCAGTCAACTAATTGGCTAGGTAGTCAATCAATTAAAGGGATAGATAGCCAGTCAACTAAACAGCTAGATAGCGAGTCAACTAACTGCCTAGATAGCCAGTAAACTAACAGGCTAGATAGGCAGTCAACTAACCGGCTAGATAGCCAGTCAACTAACCAGATAACTAGCAAGTAAACTAACTGGCTTAAGAACAAGTCAACTAACTGTCTGGTAGCCAGTCATCTAACAGGCTAGGTAGCCAGACAACTAACCACCTACATAGGCAGTCAACTATCCGGATAACTAGCCGGTCAGCTAACCGCCTAGATAGCGAGTCAGCAAAGCAGCTATATAGGTGTCAACTAACTGGCAAACTAACCAGTCAACTAACTGGCTAACTAGGCAGTCAACTAACGGGCTAACTAACAAGTCAACTAACTGGCTAACTAGCCAGTCAACTAACCGGCTAACTAGCCAGTCAAATAGCTGGCTGTGTAGCCAGTAAACTAACCGGGTAGGTAGCCAGTCAGCTAACGGACTAACTAACCAGTCAACTAACCAGCTATCCAGCCAGTCAACTACCTGGTTACCTAGTCAGTCAACTATTTGTCTAACTAACCAGTCAAGTAACCGGCTAACTAGCCCAGTCAACGAACCGTATACTTGCCTGTCAATTAATTGGATAACTCGCAAGTCAACGAACTGGCTATGTAGTCAGTCAACTAACCACCTAACTAGCCAGTCAACTAACTGGCTGGATAGACAGTCAACTAACTGACTAGGTAGCCAGTCACCTAACTGGCTAGAGAGTCAGTCAACTAACCAGCTAACTAACCAGTAAACTAACTGGCAGGATAGCCAATCAACTAACTGGCTAGGTAGCCAGTCAACCAACAGGCTAGATAGCCAGTCAAGTAATCGGCTAACCAGCCAGTCAACTAACTGGCTGGATAGCCAGTCAACTAACTGGCTAGATAGCCAGTCAACTAACTGGCTAACCCACCAGTCAACTAACTGGCTAGGTAGCCAGGCAACTAACCTGCTAGATAGCCAGTCAACTATCCGGCTAGATAGGCAGTCAACTAACTGGCTAACTTGCCAGGCAACTAACTGGCTAGATAGCCAGTCAACTAACCGGCTACCTAGGCAGTCAACTAACCGTCTAAATAACCAGGTAACTAACCGGCTAACTAGGCAATCAACTAACCGGCTAACTGACAAGTCAGCTAATTGAATAACCCTCCAGTCAACTAACCGGATAACAAAACATTCAACTAACCAGCTAGGTAGCCACTCAACTAAACGGTCAGGTAGACAGTCAGCTAAAGGGCTAACTAAGCAGTCAACTAACTGGCTAACTAGCCAATCTGCTAACCGGCTATCTATCTATACAGCAAACCGCTAACCAATCAGTCGATTAACCGGCTAACTAGCCAGTCAATTAACCGGCTAACTAACTAGTCTACTAACTAGTTAACTAGCAAGTCAAAGAACCGTCTAACTAGCCAGTCAACTAACTGGCTAACTAGCCAGTTAGAGAACCAGCTAGGTAGCCTGTCCACTAACCGGCTAGGTATCTAGTCAACAAACCAGCTAAATAGCCAGTCAACTAACTGGTTAGGCAGCCAGTCAACTAAGTGGCTAAATACCCAGTTAACTAACTGGCTAGGTAGCCAGTAAGTGAACTGGTTGATAGCCAGACAACTAACCGACTAGGGAGGTAGTAAGCTAACTGTCGAACTTGCCAGTTAACTAACAACTTATGTAGCCAGTCAACTAATCGGCTAACTTACCAATCAACTCACAGTCTAGGTAGCCATTCAACTAACCGGCTAACTAACCAGTCAAATGACGGGCTAGGCAGGCAGTCAACTAACTGGCTAGGTAGCCAGTCAACTAACTGGCTAACTTGCCAGTCCACTAACCGGCGAGGTAGCCAGTCAACTAACCTGCTAGGTAGCCAGTCAACTAACAGGCTAGGTAGCCAGTCAACTAAACGTCTAACTAGCCAGTCAACTAATCAGCTGGGTATCCAGTCACCAAACCGGCTAAATAGCCAGTCAACTAACCGGCTAGTTAGTCAGTCAACTAACCGGCTAAATAACCAGCTAACTAACAGGCTAGGTAGCCAGTCAACTAAACGTCTGACTAGCCAGTCAACTAATCAGCTGGGTATCCAGTCACCAAACCGGCTAAATAGCCAGTCAACTAACCGGCTAGTAGCCAGTCAACTAACGGCTAAATAGCCAGTTAACTAACAGGCTAGGTTGCCACTAAATGAACCGGCTGATTAGCAAGTCAACTTACCGGCTAGGTAGCCAGTAAGCTATCCGTCTAACTAGCCAATCAACTAACAGCTTAGGTAGCCAGTCAACTAATCGGCTAACTAGCCAATCAACTAACTGGCTAGGTAGCCGTTCACATAAGCAGCTAAATAGTGAGTCAAGTAACCAGCTAGGTAGCCAGTCTACTTAAACGTCTATCTAGCCAGTCAACTCACCAGCTAGGTAACTAGTCAACTAACCGGCTAGGTTTTCAGTCAAGTAAATGGCTAGGTAGCCAGTCAGCTAACTGACTAGATAGCAAGGCAAGTAACCAGCTAGATATCCAGTCAATTAATGGGCTAACTAGCCAGTCAACTAATCGGCTAACTAGGAAGTCAACTAATAGGCAAGGTAGCCAGTCAAATAACCGACTAAATAGCCAGTCAACTAACCAGCTAGGTAGCCAGTCAACTAACTGGTTAAATTGCCATTCAACCAACCAACTAGTTAGCCAGTCAACTAACGGTCTAACTAGCCATTTAACTAACTAGCTAGTTAGCCAGTCAACAAACCGGCTAACTAGCCAGTCAAGTAAATGGCTACGTAGCCAGTCAAGTAACCGGCTAGGTCGCCAGTGAACTAACTGGCTAACTAGCGAGTCAACTAACAAGCAAGGTAGCCAGTCAAAGAAATGGCGATATAGCAAGTCAACTAACATGCTAGGTAGCCAGTCAACTAACCGGCTAACTAGCCAGTCAAGTAACCGAATTGATAGAGAGTCATCTAACTGGCTAGACAGGCAAGCAAGTAACCGGTTAGTGAGCAAGTCAACTAACAGGCTAGATAGCCAGGCAAGTAAACACCTAGATAGCCCGTCAACTATCCGGCTAACTAGCGAGTCAAATAACTGGCTAAATAGCCAGTCTACTAACAGACTAGATAGCCATTCAAGTAACCCTCTAGATAGCCAGTCAACTAACCGGCTAACTAGCCAGTCAAATAACTGTCTGGATAGCCAGTCAACTAAACGACTAGATAGCCAGTCAACTAACCAGGTAACTAGCCAGTCAACTAACCGGTTAGATAGCCAGTCAACTAATTGTCCAGGTAGCCAGTCAATTAACCAGATAGATAGCCAGTCAACTAACCAGCTAACTAACCAGTCAACTAACTGGCAGAAGAGCCAGTCTACTAACCAGCTAGATAGCCAATAAACTAACTTGCTAACCAACCAGTCAACTAACTGGCTAGGTAGCCAGTCAACTAACCTGCTAGATAACCTGTCAACTATCCAGCTAGATAGCCAGTCAACTCACCGGCTAACTAGCCAGTCAACTAACCTGCTAGATAGCCAGTCAATGAACACGCTACATAGGCAGTCAACTAATCGGTAAATAACCAGGCAACTAACTGGCTAACTAGGCAGTCAACTAAAAGGCTAACTAACAAGTCAGCTAATCGGATAACTAGCCAGTCAACTAAAAGTATAACTAGCCAGTCAACTAACCAGCTAGGTAGCCAGTCAACTAACTGGCTAGGTAGACAGTCAGCTAACCGGCTAACTAACCAGTCAACTAACTGGCTTACTAGCCAGTCAACTAACTGGTTATCTATACAGTCAACTAACCGGCTAATGAACCAGTCGAATATCGGCTAACTAGCCAGTCAATGAACAGTCAAACTAGCCAGTCTACTAACCGGCTAATAGCCAGTCAATGAACCAGTTAGATAGCCTGTCAACCAAGCGGCCAAGTAGCCAGTCAATGCACCAGCTAGGTAGCCAGTCAACTAACTGGCGAGGTAGCCAGTCAACGAACAGGCTAGGTAGCCATTCAACTAACCGGCTAACTAGCCAGTCAAATAACAGGCCAGGCAGCCAGTCAACTAACCAGCTAGGTAGCCAGTCAACTAACTGGCTAACTTGCCAGTCCACTAACCAGCTAGGTAGCCAGTCAACTAACCTGCTAACTAGCCAGTCAACTGATTAACCAGGCAACTAACCGGCTAACTAGACCATCAAATAAACGACTACGTAGCCAGCCAACTAACCAGCTAACTAGCCAGTCAAAGAACCATCTAACTAGCCAGTCAAGTAACCAGCTAACTAGCCAGTCAACTCACCGGCTAGGTAGTCAGCCAACGAACAGTCTATGTAGACATTTAACTAATCAGCTAACTAGTCAGTCAACTAACTGTCTAGGTAGCCAGTCAACTAACTGGCTAGGTATCCCATCAACTATCTGGCTAACTTGCTAGTCAAGTAACTGGCTAGGTAGCGAGTCAAGCAACTGGCTACCTAGCCAGTCAACTAACTGACTAGGTAGCCAGTCAACTAACCGGCTAGGTAGCCAGTCAAAGACCTTTAGGTAGTCAATCAAGTAAATGGCTAACTAGCGAGTCAACTAACAGGCTATGTAGCCAGTCAAGTAAATGGCTAAGTAGTGAGTCAACTAACAGTCTAGGTAGCCAGTAAACTAACTGGCTATGTAGCCAGTCAACTAAACGGCTAGATAGGCAGTCAACTAACTGGCTAGATAGGCAGTCAACTAACTGGCTAGATAGCCAGTCAACTACCCGGCTAGGTATGAAGTCAAATAACTGGCTAGATAGCCAGTCAAGTAACCGTCTAACTAGCCAGTCAACTAACCAGCTAGATAGGCAGTCAACTAACCTGCTAGACAGGCAAGCAGTAACCGGCTAGATAGCCCGTCAACTAACGGGCTATATAGCCAAGCAAGTAACTGGTTAGATAATCAGTCAACTAACCGGCTAACAAGCCTGTCAAATCACTGGCTTGATAGCCAGTCAACTAACCGGCTAGATAGCCAGTCAACTAACTGGGTAACTACCCAGTAAACCAGCCAGCTAGATAGCCAGGAACCTAACCAGCTAGATAGCCAGTCAACTAACCAGCTAGGTAGCCAGTCAACTAACAGGCTAGATAGCCAGTCATCTAACCGGCTAGATAACTAGTCAACTAACCGGATAGATAGGCAGTCAACTAACCGGCTAGATAGCCAGTAAACTAACCGGCTAGATAAGCACTCAAATAACTGGCTATTTAGCCAGTCAACTAACCGGGTATATAGTCAGTCAACTAACCGGCTAACTATCAACTGTCAACTTATTGGCTAAATAGCCAGTCAACTAACGAGCTAACTAGCCAGTCATATAACCGGCTAACTAACTAGTCTCCTAACTGGCTAACTAGCCAGTCAACAAAACGGCTACCTGGCCAGTCAAAGAACTGACTCGGTAGCATGACAACTAACTGGCTAGGTAGCCAGTCAATGACCCTGCTTGGTAGCCACTCAACGAACCGGGTAGGAAGTCAGTCACCTAACCGGCTAACTAGCCAGTCAACTAACAAACCAGGTAGCCAGTCAACTAACCGGCTATGTAGCCAGTCATCTAACAGACTAACTAGGAAGTCAAGTAACCGGCAAGGTAGCCAGTCAAATAACTGGCTAAATGGCCAGTCAACTAAATGGCTAAGTAGCCAGTCAACTAACCGTCTAACTAGCCAGTCAACTAACTGGCTAGGTAGACAGTCAACTAACCATCAAACTAGTCAGTCAAGCAATGGGTTAGGTAGCCAGTCAATTAGCCAGCTAGTAGCCAGTGAACTAACCAGCTAACTAGCCAGTCAACTAACCAACTAGGTAGCCAGTCAACGGAATGGCTAACCAGCCAGTCAACTAACAATATAGGTAGCCAGTCAACTAACCGGCTAACTAGCCAGTCAAATAACCAGTTATGTAGCCACTCAACTAACAGGCAAACTAGCCAGTCAATTAACCGGCTAGGTAGCCAGTCAACTAACAGGATAACTAGCCAGTCAAATAACAAGCTACGAAGCCAGTCAACTAACCAGTTATGTAGGCAGTCAACTAAACGGCTAAATAGGCAGTTAACAAACCGGCTAACTAGCCAGTCAAGTAACCGGCTAGATAGAGAGTAAACTAACTCGCTAGACAGGCAAGCAAGTAAATGGCTAGATAGCCAGTAAAATAACAGGCTATGTAGCCAGGAAAGTAATCACTTAGATAGCCAGTCAACTATCTGGCTAACTAGCCAGTCAAATAACCAGCTAAATATCCAGTCCACTAACAGGCTAAATAGCCAGTCAAGTAACTGTCTAGATAGCCAGTCAACTAACCGACTAACTAGCAGTCTAGCTATAGACTAACCGGTGAGTAGTAAGTCTAAGCCAGTAACTAACGACTAACTAGCAGTCAACTAACCGGCTAGATAAGCAGTCAACGAACTAGCTACATAGCCAGTCAACTAACCAGCAAACTAGCCAGTCAACTAACCGTCTGGATAGCCAGCCAACTAACCGGCTAATTATCCAGTCAACTAACTGTCTAGGCAGCCAGTCAATGAACCAGCTTGGTAGCCAGTCAACTAACCAGCTAGGTAGTGTCAACTAACTGGCTAACTAGCCAGTCCACTAACAAGCTAGGTAGCCAGTCAACTACCTGGCTATGTATCCAGTCAATTAAATGCCTAACTAGGAAGTCAAATAACTGGCAAGGTATCCAGTCAAAATACCGGCTAAGTAGCCAGTCAACTAACAGTCTAGGTAGCCAGTCAACTTACTGGCTATCTTGCCAGTCAACCAACCGGCTGGTTAGTCAGTCAACTAACCTTCTAACTAGCCAGTCAACTAACTGGCTAGGTAGCCAGTCAACTAACTGGCTAACTAGCCAGTCAAGTAACAGGCTAGGTAGCCAGACAATTAAGCGTCTAGGTGGCCATTGAATTAACTGGCTAACTAGCCAGTCCAATAACAATCTAGGTAGCCAATCAACGAAACGGCTAAGTAGCCAGTCAACTAACAGGCTTGGTATACGTCCATTACCCAGCTAACTAGCTAGTCAACTAACAAATTAGGGAGAAAGTCATGTAACTGGCAAACTACCCGGTCAATTAACTGGCTAGGTAGCCAGTCAACTAACAGGCTAACTAGCCAGTCAAATAACCGGCTAGAAAGCCAGTCAACTAACCGGCTAGATAGGGACTCAAATAACCGGCTAGATACCCAGTTAACTCTCCGGCTAAGTAGCCAGTCAAGTAACTGGCTAGATAGAGAGTCAACTAACTGGCTAGACAGGCAAGCAAGAAACCGGCTAGATAGCCAGTCAACTAACAGGCTAGATAGCCAGGCAAGTAACTGCCTAGACAGCTAGTCAAGTATCCGGCTAACTAGCCAGTCAAATAACCGGCTAAATAGCCAGTCCACTAACAGGCTAGATAGACATTCAAGTAACCGTCTAGATAGCCAGTCAACAAACAGGCTAATTAACCAGTAAAATAACTGGCAAGATAGCCAGTCAACTAACCAGCTATATAGCCAGTCAACTAACCAGCTAACTAGCCAGTCAATTAACCGGATGGATAGACAGTATACTAACCAGCTAGATAGTCAGTCAACTCACTGGCTGAGTAAGCAATCAACTAACTGGCTAGTAGCCAGACAACTAACCTGCTAGATAGCCAGTCAACTATTCCCGGGTAGATAGGCAGTCATCTAACCGGGTAACTAGCCAGTCAACTAACCGGCTAGATAGCCAGTCAATTTAAATGGACTACAATAAGGCCAAGGGGGAAATAACCGGCTAACTAGGCTGTCAACTAACTGGCTGGCTAACAAGTAAGCTAATCGGTTAACAAGCCAGTCAACTAACCGGATAACTAGACAGTCAACTAACCGCCTGGTAGCCAGTCAACTAACCGGCTAGGTAGCCAGTCAGCTAAACAGCTAACTAACCAGTCAACTAACTTCCTCACTAGCCAGTCAACTATCCAGCTAATAAACCAGTCGATTAACCAGCTAATTTGCCAATCAACGAACAGTCTAACTAGTCAGTTACCTAACCAGCTAGTAGCCAGTCAACGACCGGTTAGGCAGCCAGTGTATTAACCAGCTAGGTAGTCAGTCAACTAACTGGCTAATTTGCCAGTCAACTAACCGGCTGGTAGCCTGTCAACTAACCTGCTAACTAGCCACTCAACTAAACGGCTAGGTAGCCAGTCTACTAATCATCTATGTAGCCAGTCAACTAAACTTCTAACTACCCAGTCAACTAACCGGCTAGGTTTCCAGTCAACAAAACAGCTAAATAGCCAATCAACTAACTGGCTAGGTAGCCAGTCAAATGACTCGCTAAATAGCCAGTGAACTAACTGGCTAGATAGCCAGTAAAGAACCGGGTGGGTAGCCAGTCAACAAAGGCTAGGTAGCCAGTAAGTTTAAACCGTTTAACTAGCCAGTCAACTAACAACTTAGGTAGACAGTCAACTAATCGTCTAACTAGCCAATCAATTTACTGGCTAGGTAGCCAATCAACTAACCGGCTAATTAGCCAGTGAAATAACCAGCTAGGTAGCCGGTCAACTCTACGGCTAACTAGCCAGTCAACTCACCAGCTAGGTACCAGTTAACTAACCGGTAGGTATTCAGTAACTAACCGGGTAGGTTAAAACCAATCAACTTAACCGGGTGGATAGGCAGTCAAAAACCGGCTGGACAGGCAGGGAAGTAACCGGCTAGATACCCAATCAACTAACTGGCTAGATAGCCAGGAAAGTAACTGACTAGATAGCCAGTCAACTAACCAGTTAATTAGCCAGTCAACTAATAGGCTAGATAGCCAGTCAAGTAGCCAGGTAGATAGCCAGTTAACTAACCCTCCAGATAGGCAGTTAACTAACTGGATAACTAACCCGTCAACTAACTGGCTAATTAGTCAGTCAATTAACCAGCTAATTAACATGTTTACTAACTGGCTAACTAGCTAGTCAACGAAATGGCTAACTACCAGTCAACTAATCGGCTGGTAGCCAATCAATTAACCTCCCAGGTAGCCAGTCAGCTAACCAGCTAACAAACCAGTCAGTTTAAAAGGCTAACAGTCAGTCAACTAACCCCCAGGTAGCCAGTCAACTAACCGGCTAACTACCCCGTCAACTAAACCCGTTAGGTAGCCTTTTAAAATAACTGGCAAAATAGCCAGTTAATTAACCGGTTATATAGCCCGTCAATTAACAGGTTTAAACCCGCCAAATCCAATAACTGGCTAGAAAGCCGGTCAAATAACCAGCTAGATAGGCAGTCAACTAACTGGCTAGATAGAAGGTTAACTAACTGGCTAGACAGGCAAGCAAGTAACCGGCTAGATAGCCAGTCAACTAACCGGCTATGTATCCAGGCAAGTAACCCTAGATAGCCAGTCAACTAACCGGCTAAATAGCCAGTCAACTAAGGCTAATAGCCAGTCCCTAACCCGGTTTGGTAGCCAGTCAAATAACCGGGTGGTAGCCGTCAATAACCCGGGTGGAGCCCTTTAAATAAAAACCGGTAAAAACCGTCAACTAAAGGCTGTAGCCAGTAAAATAACCGGCTAAAAATCAGTCAACTAAAGGCTAGATAGCCCGAAAAATAACCCCCCTAGATAGCCAGTCAACCAACCGGGTAAATATCAGTTAACTAACCCCCCTAATAGGCCCGTCAAACTGGCTAAATACCAAACAATAACCCTAATAGGAGTCAAATAACCGCTAGATAGGCCCGGGAAGTAACCCGGGTAGATTGCCAGTCAACTAACCCGGGTAATAGCCAAAAAAATAAGGTAAAAATTCTAGGTAGCCAGTCAACTAACCGGCTAACTAGCCAGTCAACTAACAGGCTAGGTAGCCAGTCAACTAACCGGCTAGGTAGACAGTCAACTAACCGGCCAGGTAGCCAGTCAACTAACGGTTAACTAGCCAGTCAACTAACCAGTTAGGTAGCCAGCAAACAAACTGGCAAACTAGCATGTCATTAACCAGTAGGTAGCCAGTCAATTAACAGGCTAACTAGCCAGTCAAATAACCCTAGAAAGCCAGTCAACTACCGGCTAGATAGGCAGACAACTAACCGGCTAGATAGACAGTCAACTAACTGGCTAACTAGCCAGTCAACTAACCGGCTAGATAGAAGGTCAAATAACCGACTAGACAGGCAAGCAAGTAACCGGCTAGATAGCCAGTCAACTAACCAGCTAGATAACCAGGCAAGTAACCGCCAAGATAGCCAGTCAACTAACCAGCTAAGTAGCCAGTCAACTAACGGGCTAAATAGCCAGTCCCCTAAAAGGCTAGATAGCCAGTCAACTAACCGTTTAGATAGCCACTCAACTAACCAGCTAGATAGCCTGTCAACTAACTGGCTAACTAGCCAGACAGCTAACCGGCTAACTAATCAGTCAACTAACAGTCTAGGTAGCCAGTCAACTAACCAGCTAGATAGCCAGTCAACTAACCGGCTAAATAGCCAGTCAATTAACCATCTAGATATGAAGTCAACTAACGGCTAACTAACCAGGCAACTTACCGGCTAACTAGGCAGTCAACTAACCGGCTAACTAACAAGTCAGCTAACCGGATAACTAGCCAGTCAAATAACTGCCTAACTAGCCAGTCAACTGACTGGCTAGGTAGCCAGTCAACTAACCAGCTAGGTAGACAGCTAACCGGCTAACTAACCAGTCAACTACCAGCTAACTAGCCAGGCAACTAACCGCTTATAGCCCGTCAACTAACCAGCTAGCCAACCAGTCAATGAACCGGCGAACTAGCCAGTCAATAAACGGCTAACTAGCCAGTCAACTAACTGGCTATAGACAGTCAACGAACTGGCTAGGTAGCCAGTCAACTAACTGGCTAGATAGCAAGTCAACTAAAAGGCTTGATAGGCAGTCAACTAACCAGCTAAACAGGCAAGCAAGCAACCATCGAGATACGCAGTCAACTAACTCGCTAGATAGCTAGGCAAGTAACCGGCTAGATAGCCAGTCAACTAACCGGTTAACCAGTCAACTAACAGGCTAGATAGTCAGTCAAGTAACGGCTAGGTATCCAGTCAACTAACCGGCTAACTAGCCAGTCAAATAACTGGCTAGATAGCCAATAAACTAACAGGCTAGATAGGCAGTCAGCTAACTAGATAACTAACCAGTCAACTAACCGGCTATCTAGTCAGTCAACTAACCAGCAAACTAACAAGTCAACTAACTGGCTAACTAGCCAGTCAACTAAATGGCTAACTAGCCAGTCATCAAACTGGCTGGTAGCCAGTCAATTAACCTGCTAGATAGCCAGTCAGCTAACCAGCTAACCAACCAGTCAGCTAACCGGCTAACTAGTTAGTCAACTAACCGGCTAGGTAGCCTGTCAACTAACTGGCTAACTAGCCATTAAACTAAATTCTAGGTAGCCAGTCAACTAACGGCTAACTAGCCAGTCAACTAACAGGCTAGGTAGCCAGTCAACTAACCGGCTAGGTAGACAGTCAACTAACCGGGCC
>JAPVLO010001992.1:0-46940 GCA_027257055.1 Cephalopachus bancanus
GCTCAAGAAATCCTTCTGCCTCTGCCTCCCCAGCTTGGCTCACCCTTTTACAGTGTACTCTTCAGTGGTTTTTAGTGTATTCACAGAGTTGTGCAGCCATCACCACTTAGACTTTTATCATCCCAAGATACATCCTGCACCTTTTAGTATCTCCTCTTCCCTCTGCAAACAACAAACCTGCTTTCTGTTTCTATGGATTTGTGTATTCTGGACATGTCATATAAATGGAACCATATTGCATGCTGTCCTTCTGCCTGGTTTCTTTCACTTTGTGTAATGCTATCAAGGTCCATCCATGCTGTGGCTTGTATAGTACTCCACTCTCCTTTGCAGATGAATAATATTGCATCATATGAGTTTATCACATTTTGTTAAACCATCTACCAGTTGATGGGCATTTGGGTTGTTTCCATTTTGGGGTTGTTATGAGTAATGCTGTTGTAAACATTCATGCACAAGACTTTGTGTGGATATAGGTTTTCAGCTATCTTGGGTATATGCCTAGAATTAGAATTGCTGGGTCATATGGTAAACCTATGTTTAACATTTTAAAGAACTGTCAAGCTGTTTTCCAAAGTGACCACCATTTTATATTCCTACCAGCAATGTACAAGGGCTCCATCTCTTCACATCCTTGTCAACACTTGTTATAGACTATATGTCTTATTTTAGCCTCCTAGTGGGTGGGAAGTGGTATTTCATTGTGGTTTTGATTTGCATTTCCCTAATGACTAATGATGGAGAGCGTCTTTCCACATGCTTTTGATCATTTATATGTCTTCCTTAGAAAAATGTCTACTTGAATCCTTTGGCCATTTAAAATGGTGTCACATGATTGGTTGGTGAGTTGTAGGATGCCCCTTTTCCCAGGTGAGGATTCTGAGGCTCCAAAAATGGATATGACTTGCCCGAGGTCTCATAGTCAGCAAGGAGTACAGAATCTAGGTCTGTCTGATGTTTGAGACCCAACAAGCTCTTATACCAGATGCCACCTTTCCATGTTTTGTTGTCAATTGTGTGTGTGTGTGTGTTTGTGTGTGTGTGTGTGTGTTTGTGTAAGAGAAAAAGTGACAGGAGAAAAAGTGGTAGGAGACCAAGACTGATATTGTGGGAAAAGAACCCCGACTGTCTAACTGGGTATCCCCTTTGGTGCCTTGGTGCTTGATCCAGTGCTCCACCAAGCTGGGACCATCAGAGCCAAGGAAAGCCTTCTAAGAGTTTTTGGTTTCTGCCTATTCATCTTCAAACTTATCACTGGAGCCTCAAAACAGCTTGACGGAGGGCACACTCCCCCTCTAGTTTTCTTTGTCCCTAAACCTGAAACACATTCTGAGTTTTTGTTTTTGAGTTGGAGACTCACTCTGTCGCCCAGGCTGGAGTACAGTGGCAAGCTCATGGCCACTGCAACCTCAACCTGCTGGGCTCAGGCAATCGTTCCACCTCAGCCTTCCAAGTAGCTGGAACTACAGGTATACGCCACCACACCCAGCTAATTTTTTGATTTATTGTAAAGACGAGGTCTCACCATGTTGCCTAGGCTGGTCTTGAACGTGTGGGCTCAGGCATTCCTCTCTCCTCCACCTCCCGAAGGGCTAAGATTATAGGTGTGAGCCACTGTGCCTGTCTTGAAACACATTCTGACTAGATTCAAAACCCAAACTAGGACTAACACTGCCCAGAGTCTTGCTAGGTCTGAAGACTTAGAGCAGTGGTCATCTCACTTTTTCATTGCACATTCTTCTCAAGAAAATGCTCTGGGCACTCCCAACATGTGTGTATATAAAGGTATATATGTTACATACGAACATGATGGTCATATCGTCAACAATAACAGTGGATGGAAATCTACCTTTCAAATCGTTTCTTGCGATGATTCCAGGAAGCAGTTGTTTTATGTGTAAGATACCATTCCATTGTTTCCAACGTGGTAACATGGTTAAGGACTTGAATGAGGAGCAGGGGAGGGTCTGTCTCACGCGTTTCCTGTTGTTTGTCCTTTCGCGATTAGAGTTATCTCCATCCGCGGTTTCTTTGCAGAGGCTCTTTGAAGCCACCTGTCCACTCCAAGGGAGCTGATTCAGTGAAAGCTGGATCATTTGAGCCTCAGATCAATCCAGCCGTGCTTCTGCACACCACAATGTATGGCAATTGTCTGAAAGCAGAGGAAAGGAGGACATGGTCACAGGCACACGTCCGCATTATGAGGTCCTCATTGGCCTCCAGAGACTCCAATGGGTGGACATGATGTGTGGTGTCTAAAATATGGGCTGAGGTTGCCCATCAGGGTTAAACTGTATACTATTAACTATTTTTCTTAAAAATTCAGTAGCTATAGGCTGGGTGTGGTGGCTCACACCTGTAATCCCAGTACTTTGGGAGGTTGAGGCAGGAGGATTGCTTGAGGTCAGGAGTTCGAGACCAGCCTGGGTAAAATAGTGAGACCTCATCTCCACAAAAAATACAAATGTTAGGTATATTGGCACACGCCTAGGAGTCCCCCACTTCTCTGGAGGCTGGGGCCGAAGGACTGCCTGAGCCCTTTGAGTTCCCAGAGTCTGTTTTATTCAGTTCCCTCCCCAACTTTCCTGACTGAAGAATGGAGAAACTCTGGACCTGGGAGGTTGACACTGTCCAAAGTGGGCAGTCAGATTAGATAGCCCAGGCCTGGATTCCAGGTAGAGGCTGATCCAGCACAGTAGGGATTGGACCAGATGGCATTTCCCAAAACTGTGCTGAAAGATACTAAACTGTATTCTGGAGAAAAGGACTGTGTTCTCGCATAGTTTGGGAAGGAGTTGATTAAATAAAGTGAAAGAGCTTTCTCTCCTGCAGGACTTCTCAGAGTCTTCAATATGCTGTTGCACGCTGTGGAGCTCCAAATCCCCTTCTCTCTCTCTGTCCTCTCTCTTGATGGGGTCTTGCTATGTTGCCCAGGTTGGTCTCGAACTTCTGGCCTCAGGCAATCCTCCAAAAGCATTGGGATTACTGGCCCAGTAATCCTAAGATACTGTGCTCAGCCCCAGTCAAAAAAAATTTCTTTTTTTAGTCGGCATTTCACTCTGTCACCAGGCTGGAGTGCAGTGGCAAGATCATGGCTCACCATAGCCTCAACCACCTAGGCTCAGGATAGCCTTCTGCCTCAGCTTCCTGAGTGGCTGGGACTACAGGCATGTGTTACATGCCTGGCTAATTTTTTGTAGAGATGATTTTTTGTTGCTTAGGCTGCTCTTGAACTCCTGGACTCAAGTGATCCTCCCACCTTGGCCTCCCAACAAAATCCCTTTATGGGGGGAGCATTTCAAGGGTCCGCAGTTACACCACAAGAACTTACAGGTACATACTGTTCTGGGTTCTCTTGCAGGTCATATAAAGCCTTAGCCTCAAAATTTTTGTTGATTGAATGGATTATTCTTGAAGGCTTTAACTAGAGGGAAACAATCATATCCTAGAATGTCAGTCCTGAAAGAACCTCGTAGAATATATCCCAGCTTCTTCCATCGATAAACTCTGAGGTCTAGAGCAATCCAGCAGTATTTGGAGTAGAGAGGCTGGAGGCAGGCCAGCCCATTGGGAGACAATTGTAACACTCAGGGGAGAGGTTCCTGTGGTCTGAGTGGACCACACGCTGCCTCTCATAGGTGCTCTTTTTGACAATATGGATTTCTCTGAACCATACCCTAACCTTAACCTTGCCTCTAGCACTTGACCCCTGAATAAGACCCTCAGAGGAAGAGAATCCTGGGACTCTGTATTGCCAACAATGCTCCCAGAGAATATGATTGTTAACTCAAATTGGAAGACAGTAGGCATGCTTAAGGAGAAACAAACTCATTTATAAAGTGTCGATATTCTAGGCTTATCACGGGTGTAGTATTATTTAATCCACACAACACTTTGGAAGATAGATATTAGTATCCCATTTTATAGATGGGAAGATTGAGGCCAAGAGGAGCCAGGCAGCCGTAAGAACACAACTGTAGCCAGCTTCAGACTTCTTGCTGCCTTCATGGGCTCTCTTGGGAGGGAGGCTGTAGAAGCAGAGAAATCGGGCCTTCTGGAAGGGAAAAGGGCGCAGGCTTGAGCTCTGACTTGCTGGGGAGGAGGGAGGTGTAACCCCGTTTCCTGCCTTCAGACCTTGGGGGCTCAGGAACATGGTGGAGTCTGAAGGGAACTGGTTTAGGAAGGAAGGTGCTTGGCATGTGAAGGACTGCAGCTGTGCCAGGCACTGGGGCAAGACATTGTGGTGGGCAGAATCATGGCCCCCAAAGATGTCCACGTCCTCATCCCTGGCAAACGTGACTATGTTGGGTTACGTGGAAAAGTGGAATTGAAGTTGCAGGCAGAATTAAGGCTGCTAATCACCTGACCCTAACATGGGAGATTACCCTGGATAATGTGGGTGGGCCCAGTGTGGAAGAGGGAAAACTGGGCGTGGTGGCTCTCACCTGTAATCCCGTCACTTTGGCAGGTGGAGGCGAGGGGATTGCTTGAGCCCAAGGGTTCAAGACCAGCCTGGGTAACTTGGCGAGACTTTGTCTCTACAATAAATCAAAAAATTAGCTGGGCATGGTGACTTGCACCTGTACTTCCAGCAACTTGAAAGGCTAGGGTGGAAGGACTGCCTGAGCCCAGTAGGTCAAGGCTGTGGTAGCTGTGAGCATGCTACTTCACTCCAGCCTGGGTGACAGAGTGAGACTCCGACCCCCTCCCCAAAAAAAACCGTGGGAGAGGGAAGCAGCGGTGAGAGGGCAGGTTGAGGCGATGTGAGAACTTGACCTGCTGTTGCTGGCTGTGAAGATGGAGAAAGGGCCATGAGCCAAGGAATGTGGGTGGCCTCTGGGAGCTGAAAGAAGCAAGGAAAGGAGGAGAAGGAAAAGGAAGAGGGAAAGATGGGAGGAGGAGCAGTTGCAGCAGCTTCAAGAAAACAGATTTTCCCTGAGAGCCTCCGGAAAGGAATGCAGCTCTGTGACTGCCTGAATCTTGCCTGTGAGACCCGTGTTGGACGTCTGAGCTGCAGAATGGGAGATACTAAATGTGTGTGGCTTTAAGCCACTGCGTTTTTTTGTTTTTTTTTTTTTTGAGTTGGAGTCTCACTCTGTCGCCCAGACTGGAGTGCAATGGCCACCCCCGGCCACCGCAGCCTTGACCTGCTGGGCTCTGGCGATCCTTACCCCTCAGCCTTCTGAGTAGCCGGAACTATAGACGCGCGCTACCACGCCTGGCTCATATTTTTGATTTATTGATTAACTTGGTCTCACCAAGTTGCCCAGGTGGGTCTTGAACCCGTGGGCTCAGGCAATCCACTCACCTCTGCATCCCAAAGCGCTGGGATTACAGACTGAGCCACCGAGCCCAGCTAGCCACTGCATTTATGGGAATGTGTTACCATAGAGAGAGAAAACCAGGGAAGAGCTAAAGCAGGTCGAAAATGGTCTCTGTCCTCAGCACATGCATGAGTCTCTGGGGCAAGATCTCTAGGGCAGCTGTTGCTTGGTGATTACATGATGGGGGATGAGGGAAAGGAGGGGGTTGTGGAAGCCCACGAGGTCCCCAACCCAGCCTGTGGTTCAGACATGACCCCTCGGCCATGGGCCTCAGGAATTCTGCCAAGCCTCACACTGGAGGCTGGAATGGAGTCTGCGGAGCCCCATCTGCCCTGTGAGCCCTGCCTGTCTCTGTGGAGAGCTTGGAGCCATCCCCCATTCCCATCCCCACACATTTGTTTCAACTAAAGTGCTGTGACTGCAAGTCACAGAAACCACCTCAGGCCACCAAAAAAGGAGTTTCTTGGGAGGATACGGAGGGTCTCACAGAACAGAGAGAGGAACCAGACTGCAGAAGAGATAGTGACCAGGGGCAGAATTGAGAGCACGGCCTCTTCAGAGCTCTGTCTCAGGGCAAACCTGTGCCAGCCTGAAGGCTGTGGGACACATGTCACAAGGCAGCTTCCGAGGGGGGAGAGGCCACTGCTAAGCTAGGAAAGGGCAGAGACCACGCTTGAGTTTCCATGTAAAAGTAGAATGTGGGGGTGCAACATGCAACATTTCAGGGTCTGCTTGTCTTGGAGTTGGCTCTGGCTGACAAGGATCTGCTTTAAATTAGGGTGTGTGCTTGTTTGGGGTGGCTGGAGCAGCTGCAGGAGGTGACTGACAGTCCTGTGCTGTCCCATGACCTTGTGCCCACCCCCAGCCAGGGACAGCTTGGCATGTTGAAGGCCAGTCCCAAGACGTCCACTGGGGGTTGAATTTCCTTAAAGCAAAATCCCGGGTAATCACCTCAAGGCGGACTTCAGTGCCAGGTGGGCGAAAACAGCAGTGTCCACCACTCTGTCCACTGTTTTCCCCTCCCAGTTACTGTCTCTGCTTCCACTCCCCCTCCCCATGTCCCCCACTGGCTCATCTAGTTGAGCTCATCCTGCATTTGTGGCTCACAGGCCCATTCCTCAGTTCACTTGCCCGGCATTCAAGGCCCTGCATGATCTCCCCAGCCTCTCTGGCTCTTACCCCTTCAGCTACCTGCCAGGCCCCACTCCCTCCACTAAACCTTTTATCCTGCTTGCCTTTTGCCACCTGTTGAAATCCAACTCAGTCTTTTGACCTCAGCCCCTCCTCTATCCGAGGGAAGACAGTCAGCCCTTGAGTCAAGAGACAGGGTTCTGGAGCCAGCCTTGCCCGAGTGGCTATGAGACCTTGTGCAAGTTCCTCTCCATTTCAGGGCCTCGGATTCCCCATCTGTAAAACAGGACAATAATCCCCACCCTGCCTTCCTCCCGGCTGATGTGAGGGTCAGGTGAGTGGGGAGGGAGAGTGTTGTGAGGTTGATGGCTCAGTGGCCCCGATGGCCCTCCTGCCCCAGGCCCAGGCCCTGTGACAGCAGGAGCTCAGGAAACATGGGCTGACCTGAAGGGGAAATCCAGTTTAGCAAGGCCTGTGGGTGCAAGACTTGGCAGTGCTGGTGATTCAGCAGGGTTGGGCTTTGTGGAGAAAAGTGCCGGAACATCAGGCATTTCATATCCTTGTAGGATCAGCTTCAGAGATGGGGGCTACCTGAGGGAGGGGGTCTTGAGGCCTCTAACCAGGAGGCAGCTGGGGAAAAGGAGCTTCTCTGTTGCAGCAGGGGTTGGATTTGAGTCCATCTGTGAGCTGAAAGGCCTTGGACTAGTCACTTCATCTGCCCGAACCCGTTTTTTTCTGTGTGAAATAAGACCTGATGGCTGGGCATGGTGGCTTATGCCTGTAATCCCAGCACTTTGGGAGGCGGAAGCAGGAGGATTGTCTGAACCCAGGAGCTTGAGATCAGCCTGGGAAACATAGTGAGACCTTGTCTCTACAAAAAAAAAATCCAAAAAATTAGCCAGGTGTGGTGGCATGTGCCTGTGGTCCCAGCTACTGGGGAGGCTGAGGCAGACGGATCACCTGAACCCAGGAGGTCAAGGCTGCAGTGAGCCATGATCAGGCCACTGCATTCCAGTCTGGGCAACAGAGTGAGACCCCAATTAAAAAATCAATCAATCAATCAATCAGTGAACAAAAGATCTAATGTTAAATTGGACTGCAGGTAATGTGCCATGTTCTCTCTCCTCTCCCTGCTTCCTTCTTTCTTCGCATCTGTTTTCTCAGCTAGTCCATTTTGGTGCAAAGGAAGTCACCTACTATGAACTTCAGATGTCAGAAAGTCCTCCTAGCAATCCCCCCGCCAGCACTTGATGTCTCACCACTAGTGTTCTGTCCCTGCATGTGGTGACAGAGCGAGGCTGTAGTGGAGTGCAGTAGTGCCATCATAGCTTGCCGCAACTTCCAACTCCTGGGCTCAAGTGATCCTCCCACCTCAGCCTCCCAAGTAACCGGTACTATAGGTGCACACCACCACAACTGGCTAAATTTTTTTTTTTTTTTGTAGAGACAGGGTCTCACTGTGCTGCCCAGGTTGGTCTTGAACTCTTGGCCTCAGGTGATCCTCCCACTCTGGCCTACCAAAACCCTGGGAAGTAAAGGTGTGAGCCACTGTGCCCAGCCTGGGTCCTTAAATTTTTAAAATTCTATGTATCTTTTCTCATAGCAGAAAAATGGGTGGAGGAGGCTGGACAAGATTGTGGAAAGAAACAGGGCTACTTAAGTCTTAGCACTGTGATGGCTCCATTCCCCCTCCAGTGTGCTAAAGAACTTCCTGAGGAAGTCTCCTTGGTTATGAGGACACTTGTTCCAGCAGGAGCCAAGTCCAACCCAAGTGAGCCTAACTTACATAACACTCGGATGACAGTTTTTTTTGGGGTCTTTTTTTGAGTTGGAGTCTCACTCTGTCGCCCAGACTGGAGTGCAGTGGCTGGTCCCGGCCACCGCAGCCCTGACCTGCTGGGCTCCGGCGATCCTTCCGCTCAGCCTTCCAAGTAGCCGGAACTACAGGCGAGCACTACCACGCCCAGCTAATTTTTGATTTACGATAGAGAAAGATCTCACCAAGTTGGCCGGGTGGGTCTCGAACCCATGGGCTCAGGCAATCCACTCGCCTCAGCCTCCCAAAGTGCTGGGATTACAGCCTGAGCCACTGAGTCCGACCTCTGATGACTGTTAGTGACTCTTTCCTGTTGCTAATGACAGGGGCCTGGGGAGAGGTGCCAGCGTCATATCCATAGTCTCCCAACATGGACTGAGCACTACCCTTGCTCAACCATTTATTGGCCATGTGGTTCTGGCAAGGTTCTTAGCTTCTCTGTGCCTCAATGTTCTGTCCTATAAAATGGGCACAACCATGGTGAGCCTCCATAGGCTTTTGGTGAGGAATGCAGGAGCTAACACATGTCAACTGTTAGAACCTTGCCTGGCAGATATAAAGCACCTATAACCGCTTGTTTGCACCACCATTACCACCATCGTCATCATTTTTGCTTTGTGCCCAGCCCTGTACAGGATATGGGTGACACAGAGATGAGTCAGCCTTAGCCCTTACCTCAGCTGGGCTTGTGAATTAGTGAAGGAGACAAGCCCTGGGCAGAGAACTGAAAGTGACTATCAACAGTGTCTCCTACTGCAAGGTGACCTACATTGAGGAAGAAGAGTCAGGCACAAGCCAGAGTTTAAGAACTCTGTGCCAGAGAAGAGGTGGGAGTGGTCTCTGAGCCTCCCTATATCCGTTTCTTTCTGCCAGCTGTTTCCTGTGTGGGCCATTGCCCCCTCCCTCTGTGCCTTTGCACATCCTGTTCCTTCTTGCCCTTCTAAGTGCACCCCTAGCAGCCCTACCTTCAGGAACGTTGAACTACTTCACAGTTTCTTGAAGACAGGTCTACAACTTGTTCACTACAATATCTCCAGTGCAAGCACACAGTAGGTACTCAATTACTATATGAATGTAGGAAAGATGTATTCGTCAGAATTCCGTTCAGCTAAAAACACCAAATATTCTGACAATAGAGGCTTAAACAAAAAGGAGGCTTTTCTTAGCTTGCAGGGTTGTTAAAAAAATAAGAGGTTTGGCCAGGCTCGTTGGCTCAGTCTGTAATCCCAGCACTTTGGAAGACTGAGGTGAGTAGATTGCCTGAGCCTGCAGGTTTGACACCAGCCTGGGCAACTTGGTGGGACCTCATCTTTACAATAAATAAAAAATCAGCCAGTTGTGGTAATGTGCACCTGTTGTTCCAGCTACTTGGAAGGCTGAGGAGGAAGGACTGCCAGAGCCCAGCAAGTCAACCCTGGGGTGGCTGTGAGCATGCCACTGCACTCCATCCTGGGCGACGGAGTGAGACTCTAACGTAAAAAAAAAAAAAAAAAAGTTTATTTTTCTCAATTAACAAGAAAGCAGGCAGCTTCTGACACTGGCTCAGCAGCTCAACAATGTCTCAACACTTGCTTTGGTTTTTCCTCATGGTCACAGGATGGCCATCGTACCTCCTGCTATCATATTTATGTTCAAGGAAGGAAGGAGAGGCAAGACATAGCACCATGGTAGGTCTCTTTTGGCAAGAGAAGTAAAATCCTCAGAACCTAGTCAACTTCCGCTCACTTCCCACTGGCCAAAACTGGGTAACATGGCCACCCTCGACTACAAGGGAGTCTGGGAAAACAAGTATCTAACCTGGAACTGGAAGAATAAAATTGTAGTTCTGTTATCAAGCACGCAAGAAATGTAGAGGGAGGAAGCAAAGGGCATGGGGAATGGGGTGGTGGGTGTTGGTTGGGCAACTAGCAGACGGCTTCATGAAGGATGTGGGTTTTGACCTGTGCTGGAAGATCAGATGAGATTTGACAATAGGAAAGAATGGACTGAACTTGAAAATGCCGTGTGTGACCAGGACTGCAGAGCAGGAAGGACGGGGGCCAGGGAGAGAGCTCGTCCCCTGGCAAACTTTGGTCTACTTGACATCAGCCAGCAGCTTTCCCCGAGATGGCTCCCAAATTCTTCCTCCGCTCTACCTGAAATGCCATCATGAGATTGTCTCAGCCAATAAGCATGCACTGGCCACCTTTTTTCAGGATATAGAGGTGCCCTGCTATCAATGAGTTTTCGTGGCTAGTGATTTCCTTGTGCTTAGCTAAATTCTGCCCTGAGAAGTGGGAATCTTTATTCTAGAAAGGAATCATCGAGCCTGGGGTCTGGGGGAGGTGCAGGGCTGGGGCTGGACACTGAATGTCCAAGGGTGATAGAGGTCTGTAGAGTAGAGAACTCACATTCACGGCAGCCCTGCTAAGGGCTGTATGCCATTTTCACAATACTATGAGGTTAGCACTACTATTTGTCTCCATTTTACAGACAAGAAGCCCAAGGCACAGCAAGAAGTTAAGTAACTTTCCCAAGCTTCCACAGCTAAAAGCGGCAGAGTCAGGAATTCAACACAGACAGTCTGGCTCTGAGACACAGGGGAGGATAGTGCCTTGCCAAAGTCTTGGGGTAGATTCTCTAGACCAGTGATTCTCAATTGGGGGTGATGCAAACATTACCAGTACCAAACGACAGATGTGTTAAGGTTGAGAAACCCTGGCTTGCTTAAATGAGTCAGAGGTTAGGCATGGTGGCTCGTGCCTGTAATCAGCTACTCTAGAGGCTGAGGACAGGAGGATCGCTTGTCAGGTGTTCAAGACCAACCTGAGCAATATAGTGAGACCCTGCCTCAAAATAAAGTAGAAATAGAAACAAGCCAGAGGTTGGCAGATCTACCTCTTCTCATGTTTGAGTTCTTAATCTCAGAGTTGAGCAGTGAAGAAATAGGGCAGAAATCAGAATGAATCCTGCACCCCTTGGCTAAACTGCTGGTATGAAGGAACTCAAAACATAGAGCCGCCAGGAGGAGAAAAGCCTACTTCCTGTGTATGCAGCAGTCCAGAGGTGGGCAAGCAGCACTAAGCATGAGGCCTTGTGGGTCCCGGGTTCCTCTGCCTTTTTGCTCAGCCATTCCCTGGGTGTTGGCCTTGTGTGCATGGTTCAAGTTGGTTCGCCAAGTTTAAATCTGCATTCCTGTCAAAACTGCACCTGACCTTCCAGGCACAGGTCAAAACCTACTTCCCCAGCCTGGGCAACATAGCAAGACCCCATCTCCTACTTAAAATCAAAAAGTTAGCTGGGTGTGGTGGCACACCTGTAGTCCCAGCTATGGGGGAAACTGAGGCAGAAGGATCTCCTGAGCCTAGCAAGTCAAGGCTGTGGTAGCTATGATCATTCCACTGCACTCCAACCTGGGTGAAACAGTGAGACCCTGATTCATAATATTAAAAAGAAAATCCCAAAACACAAACTCACTTCCTTGTGAAGCAGGTTCCTAGTTGCCCAACCAACACATACCACCCCTGTTCCCTACTCCCCCAGTCCCTCCCTCCACTACCCCTGGCCTGCTTTCTAACAGCACAATTGTTTTATTAACTGTTTGTCTTTTTCCTATTTATTTTCCAAGCTCTTTGTATATATTAAGACATTAACTAAGGTGATCATTATTCCTCCAGGGAAAGCCATGGAAACTTCAGGACCCTTCTCCCAGTCTCAAGACAGCAGTCGAATCCACAGAGAAACAGAAGATCTAGACGGTATATTTGCCTTCTCTGGCCTGGGCAAAGCCACGTGGGATGTGGAGTCCAAACGTGGATGAGACAGAGGACCCTGCTTGGTTCGTGTGGCACAGTGGCTCAAATCACAGTCGAAACAGGGAAGCTGTGACTTTACACACACATACAAGTGTGCTTGCTTCAGGCTGCCCTCCGGTACTTCCCAGCCAGGAGACCCTGGGTTGCTTGCCAAATCACAAGAAGTCTCTGGGGACTTGGGCTGGCACTTGGGAGAGTCCCCAGAAGGTGGGAAGGGTCCTGTGTGGCCCCAGAATGGGGGATGGGAAAGTTCAGGGCTTCATCAGACACCATCTTCCCTGTCATTGACAGAGGATCCTAAGTAGGCAACTGCTCTGTGGGGTTGAATTGTCTCTGGGCAGGACAGAAGGCTGAGAAGCCCCTTTTCATTTCAGGGGTCCATATGCAGAGAATTTTCTGCCTTGGGTCTTCCTAGAGTCCCTGGGGTCTCTGAGAGCCTTGGTCTCCTGCACCATCTGTTGACCCTAGATGTTTGGAAAGATAATCCAATCCTTCCTGGCTCTCCAAGTTCAAGTAGAACCCTGGGAGAGGCTTTGGTGATGCCCGGGGTTGGAAGGGTGAGAAGTGCTTATTTTTGCCTATGTGTGCCTTGCAGAGGGAGAGACAGATTCCCACAAGCAACATGGGAAGGCTGGATTCTTTTCCCAAGAACAGTATGAGAGAGAAAAATCTTCCTCCTCCTCTTCTTCTTCCTCCTCCTCTTCTTCTTCCTCTTCCTCAGGTACAGCAAAGATTTAAATACACACAAACACATATTTTACAATATTATTCAAGAAAAACATTTACATGGAAAAACCAACCCCATACTTCAAGTAATTGAAACACTTGATTCTTCAATGCTGTTTTTCCACATTCCTTTCTCTTTTTTTGATTTGGAGTCTTACTGTGTCACCCAGGCTGGAGTGTAGTGGCATGCTCACGGCCACCCCAGCGTTGACCTGCTGGGCTCCGGCGATTCTTCTGCCTCAGCCTTCCAAGTAGGTGGAACCAAAGGCGCATGCTACCACGCCTGGCTAATTTTTTGATTTATTGTAGAGACGAGGTCTCGCCAAGTTGCCCAGGCCGTTCTCAAAACCACCTCCCAAAATGCTGGGATTACAGGCTTAGCCACTGAGCCTGGCCTCCACATTCCTTCTAGAGCATGTCTACCTATACTCATACTTGCATGTACACAGCTATAATTGATCATATAGGCATTTTTGTTCTCCATTTACAATTTTTTGCTATCTTATTCTAATGCGTATTTCTCCATTATTCTGTAATACCTTTGCAGCCTTTTTTTTTATTTTTAAAATTTTTTTAGTAGGAATCTCTTTCTGTTCCTGAGGCTGCGGTGGCATGCTCACAGCCACTGTAGACTTGACCTGCTGGGCTCAGGTGATCCTTCTGCCTCAGGCTTCCAAGTAGCTGGAACCACAGGAGTGTGCCACCACACTCAGCTAATTTTTCATTTATTGTAGAGACAAGGTCTCAGGCTAGTCTTGACCCCCTGGACTCAGGCAATCCTTCCAC
The DNA here is from genome assembly GCA_027257055.1 of Cephalopachus bancanus. Classification (NCBI taxonomy): domain Eukaryota; kingdom Metazoa; phylum Chordata; class Mammalia; order Primates; family Tarsiidae; genus Cephalopachus; species Cephalopachus bancanus. The sequence goes on from JAPVLO010001992.1 coordinate 13,578, forward strand.
CCCAGCCTCCCAAAGTGAGCCACTGCACCTGGCCTTTGTGGCTATTTTTAACGCTTGCCAAACAAACCCTCAATTGGTTGTATCTCATGTAGAGTAACATTTAGGTTTAATAGGGGCACGCTAGTGTCATAGTCAAAGCATGTGTTATAGGTTCAAATCCTGTCTCTGCCACTAATTAGCTATGTGTCCTTGGGTAAACTGCTCAAACCCTGTATGCTTCATTGTCCTTATCTGTAAGACGGGGATGGTAGCAATAGTTGATACCATGAAGGATTCTTGCAAGGACTGAATTCATGATATAGGTAAAGTCTTAGCACCTAGCACACAGTTAAACCCCTTGAAATAACTATTATGTGAGCTGGGCTCAGTGGCTCAGCCTGTAATCCTGCACCTTTGGGAGGTCGAGGTGAGTGGATAGCCTGAGCCCGCGGGTTTGAGACCCGCCTGGGCAACTTGCTGAGACCTCATCTGTACCATAAATCAAAAAATTAGGCAGGCGTGGTAGCGCGCATCTGTAGTTCCAGCTACTCGGAAGGCTGAGGCAGAAGGATCGCCGGAGCCCAGCAGGCGAGGCTGCGGTGGCCGGGAGCGGCCACTGCACTCCAGTCTGGGTGACCGAGTGAGACTCTAACTCAAAAAAAAAGAAAAGAAAAGAAATAACTATTATGTGAAGACTTTCCCCTCTCAGGTTTATCATGTTCATGAACGTCTTTGGCAAAACATTTTACCTTTTGAATTTTGTGTACAAATCATGTCCTAAGCATTGACTTCCCACAAGTACTTTAGTGGGTTTAGAGGAATATCTCCAACAGGATCTTGATGACAAGTTACCCCTTTATTCTCCAGGAAACAGTAGGATGTTCTTTCTCTCTCCTCCCTTCCTTGTCTCACTCCGTTGCCAGGCCTGAAGCACAGCGGCATGACAGCTCTCCATAGTCTCTACCTCCTGGGCTCAGGTGATCCTTCTACCTCAGCCTCCCGAGCAGGTGGGACTACAGGTGCATGCCACCACGCTTAGCCAATTTTATCTATTTTTTGTAGAGATGAGTCTTGCTATGTTGCCCAGGCTGGTCTTAAACACCTGGGCTCAAGTGATTCTCCTGCCTCAGTCTCCTAGAGTGCTAGACTACAGACATGAGCCACCGGACCCAGCCTCATTTTTATTCTTTCAATTTGAAATATAAGGCTGAATTTGTAGCAGTAGCAGCACGTACTGAGTGCTTACTATGTGCTGGGTACTATTCCAAGTGCTTGTATGTAATAACTCAATTCTCACATCAACTCACTGAGGAAGGTACTATTATTCCCTTTTTACAGGTGAGGATACTGAGGCATAGAGAGGCTAACTGACTTGCTATAAGAGAGCCCAATAACCAACTTGGGGTTCCTCCAAGGCCTTTCTAGGAGGGGGAGACTAACCCTCCTCAACCAAAGCTCCTGCACTATAATCTGTTTTATATTGTGGGAGTGGGCTTAATATTTCATTTGAAAGATTTCCGGCCAGCCTGTAATCCCAGTACTTTGGGAGGCCAAGGTGAGTGGATTGCCTGAGCCCATGGGTTTGAGACCAGCCTGGGCAACTTGGCAAGACCTTGTCTCTACAATAAAATAAAAAATACCCAGGTGCAGGGGGACTGATGTCTGTCCCTTTGTTTCCCTTCTCTGGGCAGGAAGAAATGCTCTGTCCTCTGGTTTTAGGTGTCCCTCAAGGGGGGCTGCTCTCTCTGACGAGAGGCCAGAGCCCTTCTCTGGAGTCTCCATGGCACACATGGGATTGGCTGTAAATAGCACACTAAGAAAAACAACAGGAGAATTCACACATGGTCCTGAAGCTTGGAGACAGACTGGCATTCAGGATCCTGGCCCTTGATCCTGCCGTGACTGGCCTGCTGCCAGAACGCAGAACCTGCCCATTCTTCAGGTTCAGAGGGTGGGTGGCCCTTAACCCTAAAGGCCCCAAGCCAGGGCCTCACTGTAGCCCCTGCCTTCCTCAAACTCAGGACTGGGAACTCATAGTTGGCTATCCAGCATATCTCTCCCTATATGACTGTTTTAATCCTGTTGTTATTATTATTATTATTATTATTTTCTGAGTTGGAGTCTCACTCTGTCACCAAGACTGGAGTGCAGTGGCTGCTCCCGGTCACTGCAGCCTCGACCTGCTGGGCTCTGGCAATTCTTCCGTCTCAGGCTTCCAAGTAGCTGGAACTACAGGTGCACGCTACCAAGCCCGGCTAGTTTTTGATTTATCGTAGAGACAAGGTCTTGCCAAGTTGCCCAGGTGGGTCTCGAACCTGCGGGCTCAGGCAATCCACTCACCTCGGCCTCCCAAAGCGTGGGATTATAGGCTGAGCCACCGAGCCCAGTTAAGCCTGTTATTTTTAGATGAAGTTTTGTTTTCAGTTGTAAATGGTGACAAACAGGCACACTGTAAAAAATTATACAAGCATATAGGGAAATAGAAGAAAAAAAATCACCCTTTGTTCCATCATCCAGAGATAACTACCAAAAATGTATTAGTGTATTCTCCTACATTTATTCAATAAATATTTACTGAGCACGAACTATATGCCAGACTTTGCAATGGCTCCTGGGGACACTAACAAAGAACAGGGAGTCTTTCTGCCACGATTAATTTTGTTTTGATTTATAAAGAAAAGAGGTTGATTTAGCTCACAGTTCTGCAGGCTGAGTAATTTTTTAAACAATTGAATTAGAGCATATATATATAAATTGTCTTCATTTTAATAGCATACATTACTAAAAAATAAATAGCATGGAATCTCGAATGCCTTTTATAAAAATAAATATTATAGCCGGGCTCGGTGGCTCAGCCTGTAATCCTGCGCTTTGGGAGGCTGAGGTGAGTAGACTGCCTGAGCCCGCAGGTTTGAGACCTACCTGGGCAACTTGACGAGACTTCATCTCTACAATAAATCAAAAAATTAGCCGGGTGTGGTAGTGTGCGCCTGTAGTTCCAGCTACTTGGAAGGCTGAGGTGGAAGGATCGCCGGAGCCCAGCAGGTCGAGGCTGCGGTGGCTGGGAGCGGCCACTGTACTCCAGTCTGGGCGACAGAGTGAGACTCCAACTCAAAAAAAAAAAAAAAGAAAAAGAATATATCATAAGAGAAAGCTAAAATACTGTTCATTCACATGATAGATGTCCCTTCGTGATAAAATTTGTACTAACTTTTGCTTTATTTGCTGTATTGTGTATTTTGCATCTTTATAGCAATAAAAAGTCTCTTTTTTTGCATCGATGAATATTTGTAAAATATAGAAGAGAATAAAACAGAAGTTACCCAAGGGCCAGGCACAGTGGCTCACTCCTGTAATCCCAGCACTTTGGGAGGTCACGACAGGAGGACCACTTGAGCCTAGGAGTTTGTGATCAGCCTGAGCAGCACAGTGAGACCTTGTCTCTACAAAAGATAGTTGAAAATTTTTTTAAAAACCCCAACAGTTTAGAAGTACCAAAATTCTCTCTCCTGAGATAAATACTACTGTTGTTTTGATGTGCTTCCAAGCTGAACACGGTGGCTCATGCCTGTAATCCCAACACTTTGAAAGTCCAAGGCAGAAGGATAGCTTGAGTCCAGGAGTCTAAAAGCCTGAGCAAAAAAGCAAGACATTGTCTTTAAATTAAAAAAAAAAAGGTGCTTCCTGACCTTCCTCCTCTGTATCCAGTAGAAATAACATATGCACTGATTTTTAAACACAGCTAACTTGGTTTCCTGGAATTTCTTAATTTACCTATCGATTGATCAGGAGGTCCTCAAGCACACCTAGCACTGCTGGGGCCATCTTGGTAGTCCTGAGGATAAGGGAGTCGGCTGAGCCTGGAGCCAGAAACTCCTAAACTTGAATTCTTGAAATGCTGACTGGCCCAAGACCACAAATGACTCAATCATTCTTCGAGTCTTCATCAAGCTCCTGCTACAGGCAGAACACCCTGGGAGGTAGAGAACCCAAGCTATGTCCTTCAGGAGATGAGATGATCAGAGAGACAAGCATCACAGCACCACTGGTCCTCATGTCTGCTGAGTCAAGCAGAGACAGATGATGCTATAGAAACCTCAGAAGGGTGCCAGGCACGGTGGCTAACTGTAATCCCAGCACTCTGGGAGGTCAAGGCGAGAGGACTGCCTGAGCCCAGGAATTCAAAACCAGCCCGGGCAACATGGCGAGATCTCATCTCTGCAATAAATAAAAAATTAGTCGGGCATGGTGGCACATGCCTGTGGGTTCAGCTACTTGGAAGGCTGAGGTGGAAGGATAACCAAAGCCCAGCAGGTTGAGGCTGTGGTGGTTGTGAGCGTGCCACTGCACTCCAGCCTGGGCGGCAGAGTGAGATTCTGACTCAAAAAAAAAGAAACCCCCAGAGGGGGAACAGCAAGACCAGCATGAGTGGTGGTAGTTGGAAAGGCTTCCTACAGGAGTTGTGACATCAGCTTAACCTTCACAATAGGAGAGACAAATGGGAGGGGGGTCTTCCAGGTGTGTGGGAGACACAGCAAACACCCAAACTCGGCGTGATGAGTGGGGAGACAGAGACGACACAGCCCTTGCACTGGAGGGGGGAATGGAAACCATCTTAGAAATATGATATATGATACCTCACGGGACCTTGTCTTACCTTCACAAAAGCCTTATGAGGTAGGCAAGACAGCAGCAGAAATATTAAGTAGACATGAACACAAAAGAAAAATTAAGTGATTTGCCTAAGGTCACACGGAAAGTTCATGGCTGGTCTCTTACCCTATCATCCCCAAAGCAGAGCTCCTCCCCCCAAACTACACTCCTCACATAAATTCAATTCCGTGAATCACCACCAGAATGAACATACTCCTGGCTTGTTCCAGGCTGAGATTCTTCTACAGCTTATGTTTGTTTCCTGCAGAGAGCAGTGATGAGGACCAGCAACCCAGAGCAACCAGAAAGCATGGCCGGAGCCGGGGGGCTGGACACCCCCACCCCCACAGGGATGGTTCACCTGGTAGGCAATAGGCCTCGCCATTTTTCTTTTGCCCACTGGTCTCAGTGTTGAGTTTCTCAGTGGGACGGAGTCTGTGTGAAGATGTCCTCAGAGCATTGCTTATGGTAGGATAAAAATAAGAATTAACCTAGCAACAGCAAAATAGATAAAGGATGCTATACCTTGCTCTGGCTACAGTTCACTTCTGTCTGTGACGTGAAATAGAAAGATGCCAAATCATTTAATTTATTCAATATCACATAAACTTTGAAAAAAAATTCACTCATATATAGTTATAAGCAAGACTGGAAGAAAAACAGTCAGAATGTTAATAGTGGTTATTGCTGGGTTTTGTTTGTAGATGTCTGTTACATGAAATATAGTGGTTATCTCTGGATAATGGAATTATGAGTGGTTTTTATTTTGTAAGTTGTCCTCTACTAGAAATAATTTACAATGGGCATGTTTTATTTTTGCACAAAAAAATAAACAAATCTTCTGGAAAGGAAAGAACATGGAAGAAGGAGCCTAGATTAAATGCTTAGTATAGAACTGGGTGATTAATAAATGCTGCCCATGAAGCTGGAGTTGAACTCTGGGTTCTGTTTCTGGACATAAAAATGATTAGGAATGCAGGCTTTGGCAACAAATCTGATGGAGTTGCTCCTTACTTGCTATGCGACATTGGGAGAAGGATTGAACTTTTTTTTTTTATTTGGTGTCTCACTCTGTTGCCCAGGTTAGAGTGCACTGGCATACTCACGACCACCACAGCCTCAACCTTCTGGGTGCAGGTGATTCTTCCACCTCAGCCTTACAAGTAGCTGGAACTACAGGCACGCACTACTACACCCGAATAATTTTTGCTCTGTTGCAGAGATGAGGTCTCATCAAATTGCCCAGGCTGGTCTTCAATCCCCTGGCTCAAGCAATTCTCTCACTTAGGCCTCTCAAAGAGCTGGGATTATAGGTGTGAGCCACCGAGCCCAGCCTGATTGAACTTTTTGAGCCTCAGTTTCCGATATTATCTGTATAATGGATGGGGTTTGGAACTAATACCTTCTGCACAGGAATTCCATAAGGAGCAAATGAAATATTTAATATAAATTACTTAGTACAGTGTCACATAGTATGTACACAATATATGGTAATTATGCTCATTGACCTAGGTCCTCTCAGATCCAAGTTCTTTCTCAGTAAGTGGAATATCTGGGAGTGGTGGGGTTAGTCAGACAGTGTAAAGGAAAAGCACTAGTAGGGTTGTCTTGCCTTTGAGGCCCCCCCACCTTTCCTTCAACATAAGGACCGTTTTACTTTCTAAGGCTTCAAACCCCTAGGCCAACAGAAGCCACCTTGGGTCACTGTCTGGGGAGTGCTGGCTGAAGGGGTTTGTCTCCACCCAGGTGCTGGGCATGAGAGGCCTGACACTTCGAGGGATGAACTTCAACTCTACGGAGGTAAATGGTTGCCCACTGGTTTTGGAGAACACAGAATTAGACTACAGACATGAGGGCTTAGGGCTTTGTTGGCCAGAAGCAAGGTCAGGAGGGTATTTCATGAGCTGAAAAGTCCCAGGAAAGCATAAGAGATTTGGCAGACTGAGTGGTTAGAAAATTGGCAGATAGGGATGGGGGATATTTTCTACTATGATAAGACTTTCCCTGGGAAATCCTGCAGTCTCTTCTGAGCTATAACCGTGACTTGTGGGATGACCTTGATGAGTCACCCAACCTTTCTGGGCCTCAGATTCCCAACCAGTGAAATGAGACATGATCAGTACCCCCATCTTGGAATACTGGGCTGTTTAAACATGCAAGGAAAAATTAAGACTCTGATCTCTACAATACCTGTATTATAGAAAAATTATTTCCAAGCACCTTGATTACTATAGTGAGATATGAACAATATGGCGTTTTTGGTTGGCATCACTAGGATGAAATGGGAGAATTTGTAGCAATGAACAAGTCTGTCAAACAGCTTGAGAAATGCACAGATAAGAAAGTCTGTTTAGACCGGGAGCAGTGGCTCATGTCTGTAATCCCAGCACTTTGGGAGGCAGATGCAAGAGGACTGCCTGAGTCCACAGGTTCGAGACCAGCCCAGGCAACATGGTGAGACCTCGTCTCTACAGTAAATTAAAAGATTAGCCAGGCGTGGTGGCACTTGCCTGTGGTTCCAGCTATTTGAAAGGCTGAGGTGGAAGGATCGCCTGAGCCCTGCTGGTTGGGTCTGCGGTGGCCATGAATGTGCCACTACACTCCAGCCTGTGTGACAGAGTGCGACTCCAACTAAAAAAAAAAAAAAAAAAAAAAGACTTTGTTATGTATCAAAATGTGACCAGTGGCGGTCTCTAGATGGTAGAATTGTGGGTCTGTTTATTATCCTTGCTCTGTTCTATTGGCTTATCTGAATGTTTTTTCTTTTTTTTGGAGTTGGATTCTCACTCTGTTGCCCAGTCTGGAGTGCAGTGGCATGCTGCTTACAGCCACCACAGCCTTGACCTGCTTGGCTCAAGCGATCCTTCCACCTCAGCCTTCTGAGTAGTTGGAACTACAGGCACGCGCCACCACGCCTGGCTAATTTTTTGATTTACTGTAGAAGTGAGGTCTTACCAAGTTGCCTAGGCTGGTCTCGAACCCATGGGCTCAGGCAATCCTCTCACCTCAGTCTCCCAAAGTGCTGGGATTACAGGCATGAGCCACTGCGCCCAACCTTTTTTTTAAAAACAAAAACAAGTATTGTTTTTGTTTTAAATTTAATTACTTACGATTTTTTTTTTTTTTTTGAGTTGGAGCCTTACTCCGTCGTCCAGGTTGGAGTGCAGTAGCACACTCATGGCCACCCCAGCATCGACCTGCTGGGCTCCGGCGATCCTTCCGCCTCAGCCTTCCAAGTAGCCGGAACTACAGGCATGCGCTACCACGCCCTGCTAATTTTTGATTTATTGTAGACGAGGTCTCACCAAGTTACCCAGGTGGGTCCTGAACCTGCGGGCTCAGGCAATCCACTCACCTCTGCCCCCGCAAAGTGGTGGGATTACAGGCTGAGTCACCGAGCCCAGCCACTTATGAAGTTTTAAAGTTTCCACCAGGTATAAAATAAGATAAACTGCTATGTCTACATGTGTTTAAAATATTTTTTCTCTGGCCAGATGCGGTGGCTCACATCTGTAATCCCATCACTTTCAGAGGCTGAAGTGAAAGTATTGCTTGAGCCTAGGAGTTCAAGACTAACCTAGATAACATAGTGAGACCTTGTCTCTATAAAAAACACAAAAATTATGTGGGTTTGGTGGCACACACCTATGGTCCTGGCTACTCAGGAGGCTGAGGTAAGAGAATCACTTGACATCAGGAGTCTGAGGCTGTGCTAAACTGCGATTGTGCCACTACACTCTAGTCTTGGTGACAGAGTGAAACCCTGACTGAAAAGAAAATAAAAATGAAATATTTTTTCTCATCATGAAAGTAATTGATATTCACTGTACAAATTGTAGATATAGCTTTTTTTTTTTTTTTGAGTTGGAGTCACCCAGGCTGGAGTGCAGTGGCATACTCATGGCCACCCCAGTGTCCTTCTGCCTCAGCCTTCCAAGTAACTGGAACTACAGGCGCATGCTACCATGCTCGGCTAATTTTTTAATTTATTGTAGAGATGAGGTCTCACCATGCTGCCCATGTTACAGGACTCGAACCTGTAGGCTCAGGCAATGCTCTCACCTTGGCCTCCCAAAGTGCTGGGATTACAGGCTTAAGCCACCACCCAGCCTGATACAGTTACTTATTAAATGCATTACCTCTCCTTCCCAAGACAACAGAGCTACTCAGTAAATTACATTGTCTGAGTCTCATTTCATGTACTTCTTGATAAATTGTCTGCACTTTTATTATTGGTCACTCTGATCATTTTGCAGATGATCAGCCCTAAGGACACTTCAGTGTGCTGAGTGTTTGCTCTCATGTGTTCAGCGGCCCCTTGGGGTGCTTATGTCCTGGGACTGCCCTGAAGGACAAGAGTTGGGCCTGACAATGGGAGAGATGGCACAGGGTACCACCAGCTTGAGAGCAGGAATGAGAGAAACCAAAAGAGAAGTCACCAAAGAACTATAATAGATACCAAGAACCACCTGGTTCATAGGATGGGGAGGCCACCCAGAACCGGATTCACAGGGAGGCTGAGCTCAGGCCCTGGCAGCCCAGACAAGTGGTTCAACAATCAGGTGGAAGGTCATGGCTCCCTCGTGCTCAGGGCCTGATGGGTCTAGGAGCCACACAGCTGGGTATCATCACCTCCATCTGGATGGCCTTGGGCAAGCACACTTGCATATGGGTGGCCGGTGTATACAGATGTGTCTTATCTGGCCCAGAGTGTTTTAAAAATTATGGGCCGGGTTCGGTGGCTTAGCCTGTAATCCCAGCACTTTGGGAGGCTGAGGCGAGTGGACTGCCTGAGTCCGTGGGCTCGAGACCAGCCCAGGAAACTTAGTGAGACCTCGTCTCTACAATAAGTACAAAAAAATTAGCCAGGTGTGGTAGTGCGTGCCTATAGTTCCGGCTACTTGGAAGGCTGAAGCAGAAGGATCACCGGAGCCCAGCAGGTTGACACTGAGGTGGCCATGAGCATGCCACTGCACTATAGTCTGGGTCAAGGAGTGAGACTCCAACTCAAAAAAAAAAATTATGATTATATTTCGTCAATCCTATAACACATTTTCTTACAACTGAACATTTCTGAAATCAAGATGTACATTTCTAAAAATTTATTTATTTATTTAGAGTCAGGGTCTCACTCTTGTCCAAGCTGGAGTGAAATTGCACAATCATGGCTCTCCACGGCTTCCAAATTCATGTTCAAGCAATCCTCCTGCATCAGCTTCCTGAGTAGCTGGGGCTACATGCTCACGCTACCATGCCTGGCTTATATTTTTTATAAAGACGAGGTCTCGCTGTGCTGCCTAGGCTGCTCTTGATCTCCTGGACTCAAGCAATCCTCCCACTTCTGTGGGATGACAGGTATAAGCCACCATGCCTGGCCTCAGGATGGACCTGAAAATCACTGGCAACTTACAATTATAATTGGCAGGGGGTTTCCTTATATAGTAGCACATAAAATAATGCTACATCTCACAAACGATGGCACGTTTGATTTGTGGAATACAAGAATCGTATTCCAAATCTCATGTTTAAAAAAAAATTGCCAACCTTTTTTACAACCAGGAAGTTTACACTAAAACCTGGCTTCCATGAGAAATTGGAAGACCTGGAAGACTGGATGGGCATTCTTCCAGCAGCTTTCCATGGCCAGTGGGTGGAGGCTGCCACTTTAGATGGAGCAGAACCTTCCAGCCTGCTCCAGTCCCCACCTAGCCCACTCCAGACCAGGTGGAGTCTCTGAGCAGGAACCACCTTGCTCGCAGGGCAACTTCTCCCCCAGCCCTCGTCACTCGATCATGGGTATGTGATCACCAATTTTCCTTCTGTGCAGAGTCCCCTGGAGAGATGGTGCCATCTGGGGAGCCAGGTGAGTGTCCAGTTAGGGGAGGGGGTCATCGGTGCTGGTGTTGAGCCAGATCTGAGCATCACCTGTCCCCCAAGAGAGCTAGCTCCTGTCAGGGTGCCTGGCTGTGAGAGACAGGAACCCTACCTAGGTCCATGTGAAGCCCAGGGGCTCTGGTCTGAGCTTGGCAGGCAGGGCCTGGAGTTAGAAAGGGGTCCAGCAAGAGGTGAGGGGATTACAAGCAATCATCCATAGATAGAAAGATCCCTCGGCGGCTGGAGAAATCCACTGAGGCATTATTTAGGTCACCTATAGCCTCCCTGAGGATGGAGGTGCTTCTTAAAGACCCCGAGCTGGCTGGGGCACTGACATTGGGTTTCTCATTTTTTCAGGACTCCGAAGAAGAGGCTCTGATTCAGCAAGTGGTAAATACACAAGCTCTAACAGGGGAGCAGGAGGTGGTTTGGATTCTAGCGGGTGGGACAGGACCCCAGACGGCCTGAGAGGGTGGGCTTTCACCAGCCAGAGTGTCACTATAACTCAGGAAAGTTCAAGGAAATGTACTCCAGCACAAGGAAAATGGAATGGAAGGCAGGCTCAGGCCTATGGAGGGAAGAGGACATCAGCTGGGGTCCCAATGACAGCACCCCCATCTTCATGGTTTTGCCTGACTAGCCTTGCTGTGCCCTTGGGCCCAGAAGAGACTGTTCTTCTGGAACAGGAGGCAGGGAAGAGAAAGCCCCACCTGCAGTCCTGCATCCAAGTTAAACAGTCATCTCTCTCTTGTTCCTAAGGAGATGTGGAGGCCTCTCAGTTAAGAAGACTGAATATAAAGAAAGATGGTAAGGAAAGTAGTGTTCCAGTGCTGTCTGCCTGTCTGGTCCAGATTTCAATGGGTAAAATGCAGCCGGTGGCCTAGAACATAGTAATCACAGCCTGCCCTGTTGTGCACCCTACAGCTTGCAAAATCCTCAGCTCAGAATCACCCTGAAAAGGTGGGACAATGGTTGTCATTTTGCAGATATGGAAACTAAGGCCCATGGTTGGAGAGTGGCCTTATAGCTAGTGAGCAGCACAGCCTGGGCTTGGACCCTGGTCCTCTGCTTCTTCTGCTATACGCGAAGTCATTAGGATGGTAAATGCCTTCGGGCCTTGTGGCCAGAATGGGGATCTGGAGGTGGGCAGGGCAGAGAGAGCCGAGAGGTTAGAAGGGGCCAGACTTTAGGGAAGGAGTGGTGAGAGGCAGAGGGCTCTCCTCTGCTCCAGGCCTGGCATCCGTGGGGGGTTCTGGGAGGAAGGTGAGGGTGGGAGGGAAGACCATGGTCTTTTCTAGTTGTTCTAGAAACATCCTGAGTTGCTGCAAAAGCTCTGCCTTCAGAAGAGGCCTGGGGCTGAGCTTCTTGCCCTCCATCCAGGTGGCTGACACACAGGGTAGTGTTTCATCACCCCAGACTATGATTCAAGACTTGCTGGACTCAAACTGAGATTCCCAAAGTGAGGCCATGTCCAAGCTGCTTCAGGACATGGCATCACACTTGAAAGCAGGACAGTGATTTCCCTGTCCATTGTCCTTCTCAGAGCACAATCTTAGGGTGGAGCACCCCCATGCCTTTCCTGAAGCCTGGTCCTTGGTCATTGCCCCAGACAGACACGGAGTACAGGCCTCGCCCTGGGACAGAGCCCCCAACAGGAATCAGGGCAATGGAGCGAGGACCTGTCTTTAAAAAAAAAAAAGAGAAAGAAAAGCAAATGGTAATTCTGCACTCTGCCCTTACAGATGAATTTTTCCATTTCGTCCTCCTGTGCTTTGCTATCGGGGCCTTGCTGGTGTGTTATCACTATTATGCAGGTGAGGGGGTGGGTCCTGGGGAATGGGGAGGAGTGTCCCAGGGAGCAGGTAGGGGCATCCAGACCTGCAGGCTGACCACTCTCTCCCTTCCAGACTGGTTCATGTCCCTTGGGGTCGGCCTGCTCACCTTTGCCTCCCTGGAGACTGTTGGCATCTACTTTGGGCTGGGTAAGCCCCTCCCAACACACACACACACACACACACACACACACACACACACACACAGCCCTGCTGTCCCAGATGCCATCAAGATTTAAATAAACATTCTCTTCCCTGTACCAAAAAGAGCCTGTTGAATATTCCTTTAGGTTTCTTTTTTGTTTTGTTTTGTTGTTTTTTATTTTGAGTCGGAGTCTCACTGTGTCACCCAGACTGGAGTACAGTGGCCGCTCCCGGCCACCGCAGCCTCGACCTGCTGGGCTCCGGCAATCCTTCCGCCTCACAGCCTTCCAAGTAGCTGGAACTACAGGCGCGCACTACCACGCCCGGCTAATTTTTTGATTTATTGTAGAGATGAGGTCTCGCCTGCCCAGGCGGGTCTCGAACCTGCGGGCTCAGGCAATCCACTCACCTCAGCCTCCCAAAGGTGCGGGATTACAGGCTGAGCCACCGAGCCCAGCTTCCTTTAGGTTTCTTGAGCATGAGAACACATCTGGGGTCTACTTTGAACCCATCTAGTCAAGGCAGGTACCTCCTCCTACTGGATTAAGTATAAAAGAGTACAAATACACAAATACACACACACACACACACACACACACACACACACACGGGTGGTGGCTGGACCGGCCATACTTGCTTGCCAAGGGCCAGAGAGCACAAGCTAAACATTTAAAAAAAAATTTACATATGCTCATGTATTCTTCCTGACTACTTTCAAAGACAATATAAGGTAATGTTTCAAGGTCAATATTGGTAAAACCCTATGGAAAAAATGGGCAGTTCTGTAAAAACACAACAAAAACAGCTTAAAGTGGCAAACAAGCCAAGTGCTGTGGCCACACCTGTAGTCCCAGCTACTCAGGAGGTTGAGGTGGAAGGATCACTCAAGTCCATGAGCTTGAGGATGCCTGGGAAACATAGCAAGACCTCATCTCTAAAATGAATAAAAATAAAATGGGAAACAAAGAGAAATTAGCCAGGCACTAAAAGTAAGTTAGTTGTTAGTTAATGAAGGTGGGAACTCAGTTCTCTGACTGATTTGCCTCCTCTGTTCTTGCTGTTTATGACTGTTACTTTTAATAGTAATAACCCTAGTACTAGTATCTACCGCTGCCTGAGATTCCACCATTAGAGCTTAGTCTGTGTGGGTCAGGCCTTTGTCCCAGGGTGGGAGGGTCAGTCTGGTGTCCCCCAAGCAGGCACCACCCTAACTCCTCTTTCTCTCTGCTTCCGAGCAGTGTACCGAATCCACAGCGTCCTGCACGGCTTTGTGCCCCTCTTCCAGAAGTTCAGACTGATGGGTAACTTTTATCTATTTACTTTTTTCTGGGAGATGGGTAACTTTAAAACTCTTCCTGTGTTCACTTTCTCCCTTTCAGGGTCTTCTGTTTCAAATAAGGCTTAACATGGAGGAAAGCACACAGGGCTTGGAGGCAGGGGGTCTGGATTCGAGCCCTAACTCCACCAATTTACCAGTTCTGTGACCCTGGAAGGGTCCCGGAGCCTCTTTTTGCCTCAATTTTCTCAACTGGAAAATGAGTGTAATGCTTCCTACTGCACATGGGTGCTGTGAAAGCAAGTGAGGAATGGATGCAAAGGCCATAAATGTGAAGCATCAGAAAAGTGAGGGGAGTCTGGTTATTCCTCCTTCTCTCCTAGAACTTCACATCTCCCCAGACACTGTCTTCTTGGTGCTGGTATTTGCTTACAGCCACTAGGGAGGTGGGCCTGAGTGGTACTACACTTGAATGATGAGGAAACTGAGGCTCATAGAGAGAGAGTGACTTGCCCAGAGGCATAGAGCAGCTCCTCTTTTTTTTTTTTTTGAGTTGGAGTCTCGCTCTGTTACCCAGACTTGTGTGCAGTGGCACACTCATGGTCACTGCAGCCTCAACCTGTTGGGCTCAGGCAATCCTTCCGCCTCAGCCTTCCAAGTAGCTGAAACCACAGGCATGCGTTACCACGCCCAGCTTTTTTTATTTATTGTAGAGGTTGGTCTTGAACCCCTGGGCTCAGGCAATCCTCTCATCTCAGCCTCCCAAAGTGCTGGGATTACAGGCTTGAGCCACTGCGCCTGGCCAGTTCCTCTTTCTTGACCAAAATTCTGTGGCCATTTTACACCTCAGAATGAAAAGGCCAAGTAGCCATGTGTCTGTGCCTGGGAGATATCTGTCTCCTTTACAAATAATAAAAGGGAAAGGGCTACTTTGACTGTGGGTCATGGAGACCTGAGGTTGTGACAGTTGTGGGGGGTACTGAAGCTTCTGGGGTGATGGTGGGGCCGAGGCTTGGCTGGCTTTGGAACTGCATGCCATGCTGCGTACTTTGCCTTCCAGGGTTCAGGAAGACTGACTGAGGGCACGGTCAGGTGGGCAGCTGAGCCAGGCCCCACCGTGATCACCACTGCAAACCCCAAAGCACACAAGGACAAAGTGACATTCCAGGAGACACACAGGAGACCAAGCCAGAGCAATAAAGACAGCACTTTGCCTTCCATGTGGTCTGAACGTTGGCTCCAGCCCAGGCAGGGTATCATTCGGGCAGCACTGGCATGCAGTCCAACTAGCAGGATGGAAGGCAGAGGAAGGGGGAGGGTCTGAGCCCTTCCAGGTGTCTGGAGGTCATTGCTCTTGGGAGACACAAATTGTAATCTGTCTGGGCCCTCCTTCAAATTTCCAGCTGTCCTGGTAGGCTCTCAAGTCCTACAGAGCCGTCCCAGGGCGGACAGACAGTCCACTGCCCTGAGGCAGGGACCACCAGGCTGGGTCCTCTGAGTGAATTTGATGCAGGCTGTGCTGAGGACTAAAGCTGCAGCATCTGAGCACCTTCCCTCAGCCCTGTCACCCAGTGACAGCCCTGCTGCCCTGGACTCCATCAAAATTTAAATAAACATTCTCTTCCCTGTACCAAAAAGAGTGAGCTAAACATTCTTCTAGGTTTCTTGAGCACGAGAACACATTTGGGGTCTCCTTGGAACCCATCTAGCCAAGGTGGGTACCTTGTCCTACTAAATTAAGTATAAAAGAGGATAGAAGTAATTGCACAAGTTTAGAATGTAATATGGGACTTTGCAATAATTTCTGTGAAAAACATCTGGGGCTGTCAGTATTCTCAGTTCAACAAACACAGTAAGGAGTGAAATGAGGGCACAAAACAACATCCATTGCAAACTTGGGTTGCATTAGTGGAAGTATTGAATCTAGATTGAAAGAGGCGGTAGCAGTTTCTACTTTGCGCTGGCCAGGTCACACCAAGAGCCTGTACTCATTTCTAGACTTGCATATTAAGAGCAACAAATTAGCAATGCTTTTTTTTGAGTCAGAGTCTCACTGTCTCCCAGGCTGGAGTGCAGTGGCATGCTCATGGCCACCACAGCCTCAATCTGCTGGGCTCAGGAGATCCTTCTGCCTCAGCCTTCTAAGTAGCTGGAACCACAGGCATGTGCCACCATGTCTGGCTAATTTTTTATTAATTATAGAGATGAGGTCTTGCCAAGTTTCCCAGGCTGGTCTCCAACTCCTGGACTCAGGCAATCCTTTTGCCCCCGCCTCTCGAAGTGCTGGGATTACAGGTATGAGCCACGGCGTCTGGCCTCCTCAAAGAACGAAAAGCAGAATTACCATATGATCCACCAATTCTACCTCTGGACATATATCCAAAAGGGACACAAGGAGGTATTTATATACCTATGTTCATAACAGCGGTATTTCCAGCAGCCAAAACATGGAAGCAACACCACTGTCCATCAAAGAATGGATGAATGGACAAACAATATAGGGCCTATCCCTAAAATGGAATATTATCAGACATAAAAGGAAGAGAATGCTACCACATGGATGAACAGTGAGGACACTGTGCTAAATGAAAAAAGCCAGTCACAAAAGGACACATACTGTCATGATTCCACTTCTGTGAGCTACTTACAGTACTCAAATTCATAGAGACAGGAAGCAGAATGGTGGGTGCCAAAGACTGAGGAAAGAGGGGAATAGGGAGTTAGTGTTTAATGGGTACACAGTTTCAGTTAGGGAAGATGGAAAGAGATCTAGAGATGGATGGGGATGAAGGTTGTGCAATAATGCAAATACCACTGAACTGGACATTTAAAAATGATCAAGATGGTGAATTTTATGTTATGTCTATCTTATTATGATCTTTTTTTTGGATCAGGGTCTCACTCTGTCACCCAGAGTGCAGTGTTATGACCATGACTCACTACAATCTTGAATTCCTGGGCTCAGGTGATCCTAGCAGTACAAGCACATGCCACCTGTCTGGATAATTTTTAAAAGATACTTTGTAGAAATGAGGTCTCACTATGTTGCCCAGGTTGGTCTTGAACTCCTGGTTCAAGTAATCATCTCACCTCATCCTCCCAAAGTGCCAGAATTACAGGTATCAGCCACCATGCCTGGACTTACTATCCTGCCTGCAGGCCATTAGCTTACAGTCTCCTACCTGGGGGTTCATCATAGTGCTAAGCTGGAGACAGGAGCTAAAAGTGGTCCATGCAGAATGGAAGAAGAGCAAGAACATAAGCATTTCTGCAACTTGTTTCAATTTTTGGCAGTCTGACTGCATTGCAAGGACACAAGTTTGCTCCCAGGTGAGCTGCTGGTAACCTTGGCCTCTCTGGGCCCCAGCTGTCAAAAGAGGGGCTCAGGGAGGTCAGGTTGTAGGACCCCTCATTTCCTGGAGAAAGTTACCTACCCCCTACTCTCTAGACCTTAGCTGAGGGTCTGCCAGTCCTAATGCACTACCTCTGGAGGTCTGGACCCCAGTTCTGCCCTTGGACACTCTCATGGCTCCTCTGCCAGCGAGAGCTCAAGGCCAGGGTCTGGTTATACTTTTGGCATCAAGTGGATTTCTGGGGCCCCAGTCCAACATGTGGAATAAAAATAACACAGGCTCCAGAGTCCAGGAAGGTGGAGCTGAAAAGTGAATGCGTGAAGAGGAGAGGCCTGAAGCGGGTGGGCGGTGGTCTGTGACTGTCCTGGACTCTGTGTGCTGGGTTTTTGCTGTGATCACAGCAGAAGAAGCATGAGAGTAGTGAGAGGATTTCAAGCCATATGAGCTAGCTTGAGCTGGAAGGAAGGGAGAGAAGCCCAGGAGGACTGTGGCAGTTGTTAGTCCTGCTCTCTGATACAGACCCAGGAATCCTCTGTCTACTCCAGGGGATCAGGGCCTGGACCAGAGACAGAGCAAGGGGCTGCAGCTGGCTGAACCTAGGAAGCTGTGGAAAGCACTTGACATTGGAACTAGGCTGATGGATGATGTAGGGAATGGCTGTCCAGGAAGAGGGCACAGCATGGGCGAAGGCATGGAGGAATAAGAGAGGACAGCACATTTAGGGAACAGCGAGGAGTTAGCCCTGTGTTGCTGAGGCATATGAGGTGTAAGTAGGGGTGAAGACAGGTGGGCAACAGAGCACACAAGTAAATTGCTTCCCTCCCCTTTCACTTCCTCACAACTTCATTTTTCAGCCCCATCTTCCTGTGCTGGAGAGTCTGTTTTATTTTTAGCCCACATACTGGACTAGGGTTCCAGGACCTGAGACCTAGGATAAGAAGCTGGAACTTTAGCCTAAGAAACCATGGAAAGAATTTGAGCAGACAAACCATGGAAAGAGTTTTTTTTTTGAGTTGGAGTCTCACTCTGTAGCCCAGACTGGAATGCAGTGGCCGCTCCTGGCCACTGCAGCCTCGACCTGCTGGGCTCCGGCGATCCTTCTGCCTCAGCCTTCCAAGTAGCCGTGCGCTACCATGCGCTACCATGCCCGGTTGATTTTTTTTTTTTTTTTTGAGTTGGAGTCTCACTGTGTTGCCCAGACTGGAGTGCAGTGGCCGCTCCCGGCCACCGCAGCCTTGACCTGCTGGGCTCCGGTGATCCTTCCGCCTCAGCCTTCCAAGTAGCTGGAATTACAGGCATGCGCTACCATGCCCGGCTGATTTTTGATTTATTGTAGAGATGAGGTCTCGCTGCCCAGGCGGGTCTCGAACCCACGGGCTCAGGCAATCCACTCACCTCAGCCTCCCAAAGGCACGGGATTACAGGCTGAGCCACCGAGCCCGGTTATGGGAAGAATTTGAGCAGACAAATGGTGCAGGCAGAAAGCACTTCAGAAAGACCCCTGAGGCTGGTTCGGTGGCTCAGCCTGTAATCCAAGCACTTTGGGAGGCTGAGGCAATGAACTGCCTGAGCCCATGGGTTTGAGACCACCCCGGACAACTTGGTGAGAGCTCATTTCTACAATTAATCAAAAATTAGCCAGGCACGGTAGTGCACATCTGTAGTTCTGGCTACTTGGAAGGCTGAGAAAGGAACGCTGGAGCCCAGCAGGTCAACGCTGGGGTGGCCATGATTGTGCCACAGCACTCCAGCCCAGGCGACCGACTGAGACTCCAACTCAAAAAAATAAATTAAGAAAGAGATAAGACAAGAGAAGAGAAGACAGAAGAGAGGATGGAAGGATGGATCCCTGAACTGCTCTTAGCAGCCCTGCGGAGGTCCTGGGGGCAGGGGCCATGAGAACAAGCCTCAAAAACCTCCAGCTCTAGGCATCACAAGTGACCAAGGCTGCTGTTTTGTATTTACACCAAGAACACGCTTCCCTTCCCAGTTGATGGCCTATAATGAGAGGGATACTAAGACAGACCCATTACTTGGAGTCACAGGATTCCTCTGACAGTTGATATTGGCTGACACCCTGCCAAGATTACCTTACACTGTGTTGCAAACTAGGGCTCTTCCATCCAACCTTTCTTCCCTCTCTTCATCTGGGCCTGGACTCATGTCAGCACAGTCTGACGGCTCTCCCAGCCCTCTTGGTTCCCTCTCCATTTCTCTTCCATATGTGTTTTCTCTAATAAAAATCTGGGCTGGGTGTGGTGGTATTCCCAGCACTCTGGGAAGCCAAGACGAGAGGATTGTGTGAGTAAAGGCGTTTGAGACCAGCCTGGACAACACAGCGAGACATCTTCTCTACAAAAAATCAAAAAGTATGCCAGGTGTGGTAGTGCACCCGTGTTGTTTCAGCCTGGGCAACTAGGTGAGATCTTATATCTCTACAGTAAATCAAGAAAAATCAGCCAGGCATGGTGGGGCACATGCCTATAGTTCCAGTTACTTGGAAGGTTGAGGCAGAAGGATCACCTGAGTCCAGCAGGTCGAGGCTGCGGTGGCCGTGAGTGTGTCACTGCACTCCAGCCTGGGCGACAGAGCAAGACTCCTACTCCCCCCTCTCAAAAATTGTTAAAGATAACCACAAACCTAAAAAAAAGAGAATGTTCAACTTCCAGAACATTGAAGGGAAAAAAAATGGAAAGATAATGAAAATTTAATAAATCAATAGGAAACAAAGAGGAAAAAAAAAAGGGCAGCATAAATTGTTCAAAATAAGATGTAAGTGAAGATAGAATAGCAAATCAACCATATTAGAAATAACAATATAAATGGACTAACCTTACAGATTAAAAAAATTAAACTTCAGGCCAGGCGCAGTGGCTCAAGCCTGTAATCCCAGCACTTTGGGAGGCTGAGGTAAGAGCTTTCCTGAGCCCACAGGTTCAAAAATAGCCTGTGCAACTTGGTGAGAACTCATGTCAACAATAAATCAAAAAATTTGCTGGGCATGGTGGTGCACGCCTGTAACTCCAGCTACTTGGAAGGCTGAGATGGAAGGATCACCTGAGCCTAGCAGGTCAATGCTGAGGTGGTTATGAGCGTGCCGTGCCACTGCACTCCAGCCTGGGTGACAGAGTAAGACTCCAACTAAAAAAAAAATTAAAAAATGAAAATAAATATATAAATTGAAAATTAGACAATTCAGTGTTGGCATCTCAAGTCACTGGTGCAAAGGTGGATTTCTTTTTAACTTTTATTTTCATGCAAATTATACTCACAAAAAGTGGCAAAAGTAAGCTAGAGTCCCCTACACCTTTCATCCAGGTTTTCTCAATGACACTTACATAACTATGCTACAATAGCAAAACTCGGAAATTGACATTGACATAATACTAACTAGCTTCATTCCATTTTCACCATTTCCACGTGCATTCTTATTGGTGTACAGTTTCTTTGTAATTTTATCCCATGTATAGATCCATGTAACTATTTCTATAATCAAGATGCAGAGCTGTACACCACCACAAAGAAAATACCTTGTGCTATACCTTTATATCTGTGGACTTTTTAGCAAACGATGCTGGCGCAACTGGGTAACCACTTAGAGAAAATAAAGGTAGATCTATATCTCACAGCATACAGAAGAATAAAAAATGTTTAAGACTGCGTGGCAAAAATCACTACAAGCTAAGTCAAGAGATATTTGACAAGCTGGGAGAATCTATTTCAAAAATATATCACACAAAGGGCTACCTTCCCGAATATATAAAGAATACAAAGCAATTGAGGACAGGACTCCCAGTTTCAGCTCCAACACGGAAAGAACTCAGAAGTAGTAACTCCTACCTTTACAACTAGAAGACACAAAACAAACTGAAATTCCACAATTTTCTCTGGACCCACTAGAAAAATGAGGTCACAGAGCAAGCCACAACCCTGAAATCTAGAGAAATGGCCACATCCAGAAAGACAGCTGAGATCTGCTTTACCTAGAGTAAAAGCCACTGGAGCCACACACTTAAATGCCAATTTTGACAAATTGCCAGAGGCTGAATGTAGACTAGCATTGGAGTGCAAAGCTCTTGGGGGCTGCAGTCTTATGTGGTGAGCCCCATACTTTTTTGGGCTTTACCTCCAGGACCCTTAGTTCCCATGGTGAAAACCCAAGAATGATCCCTTCATGATTCTGGCACAAATCTAACATCTATTCATGACTGAAAAACAAAACAAAACTCTCAGCAAACACAGAATAGAGAAACTTCCTAAACTTAATAAAGAACATCTACAAAAAACCGAGAGTTAATCTCATACTTAAGAATGAGAAACTAGGTGCTTCCCCACTAAGATCAGGAACAAGGTAAGGATGTCCTCTCTCACCACTCCTACTCAACATCATAATGGAAGTAGGAGTTAGTATAATACATGAAATGGAAATTAAAAGTATACAGACTGGAAAGGAAGAAATACAACTGTCTATGTTCACGTGTCTTTGTAGAGAATTTCCAAAAATTGACAGGAAGGAGGAAAAAGAGGGAAGGGAGAATGGGAGGGAGGGAGGGAGGGAGGAAGGGAAAGATGAAAGGAAGGAAGGAAAGAAAGATCAAAAGAAAGAAAAAGGAAAGATAGAAAAGAAAGGAAGAGGAAGAAAAAAAAGAAAGAAAGAAAAGATCTGGAAGAAGAGAACCAACAATCATTATAGCAAGGTCATAGTGTTGGTGGATGTGGTGTGGCACAAAGCTGCTGGATCCTTTGACACACTATTGAAAGGAATTTCAGAGCAGACAGCAACAGGTTTTTTTTCTTCCTTTAGCCGGAGTCTTACTCTGCTGGGATTATACACGTGAGTCACCACGCCCAGCTAGTCTTTGTTTTTAAGTTGGAGTCTCACTCTGTCATCCAGACTGGAGTGCAGCAGCACACTCATGGCCACCTGCCTCAGCCTTCCAAGTAGCTGGAACTACAGGCATGGGCCATCACCCCTAGCTAATTTTTCTTGACTTATTATAGAAATGAGGTCTCGCCAAGTTGTCCAAGCTGGTCTCGAACCCATGGGTTCAGGCAATCCTCTCACTCGGCCTCCTAAAGTGCTGATCACAGGCAGAAGCCACCACGCCCAGCATTTTTTGTTTTAAAGAAAGTTTATTAGAGAAAGAAGGGAAAAAAACAAAGGGAGACACACCAAAGCTGGCATGGACAAGACACACTGCCACCAGTAAGGTCTCAAAACAGAATTTATTAGGGAAAGAGAAGGAGAGAGATATAGCAAAATGTGCCTCAGTATGGGCATCTTGGAGAAAGACTGCATTTTGGCTTTTTACAAAAATGTTGATATAGCTACCTAGCCATTGATACGTTACTGAATAGGCTACAGATGCACTGTGAAGAAACTCTCTGCCTCTGATAGGGTGACTCTTTCAATGCGTTCGTCTGTTTCACGATGAGTGATGAGTGAGTTATGAGTGCACCTGTCCACACTGTGCTTAGGGTACAGCCGTTTTTGACCAAAAACAGCATGATCCCTATGCCCCACCCTCCTATTGACCGGATCTCACCCCAGGATGAAAAAGTCCTCAAAGGGAAATGTTTTGCCAATGTGGAAGAGATGAAACCAAAAATGGCAGCAGCACTAAAAGTCATCAAAATTGACAAATTCAAAGACTGTTTTGAACAGTGGAAAAAGTGTCTCAATAGGTGTATTCCATCAAATAGAGAAAACATCGAAGGAGACTGAAGTTTAAACACGTAAGAATAAATATACATTTTTTTTTTGAGTTGGAGTCTCACTCTGCCACCCAGGCTAGAGTGCAATAACACATGCAAGGCTACCAGAGCCTTGACCTGCTGGGTTCAGGTGATCCTTCCAACTCAGTCTTCCAAGTAGCTTGAATTGAAGGCACATGCCACCACATGCAGCTAACTTTAAAACTTATTGTAGAGATGCGGTCTCTCCAAGTTGTCCAGGCTGGTCTTGAGCTCATGGGCTCTGGCAATCTTCTCACCTTGGCCTCCCAAAGTGCTGGGATTATAGGTATGAGCCACCATGCTCGGTCACACGTTTTTTTAAGTAAATTTTGAGTTTGTTGGGGTCCTGCCCATATACAGTAACTATACAAGATACTATAATAGTGAAAACATGACACTATGCATTTGTCATGTCTACCAGAAATAATTGAAAGGATCAGAATATGGTTTTTGTTTTTTTCAATTTATTTAATTTTTAGTTGGAGTCTCACTCTGTCACCCAGACTGGAGTGTGGTGGCTGCTCCCGGCCACCACAGCCTCGACCTGCTGGGCTCCGGCGATCCTTCCGCCTCAGCCTTCCGAGTAGCTGGAACTACAGGCGTGCGCTACCACGCCTGGCTCATTTTGATTTATTGTAGAGATGAGGTCTTGCCAAGTTGCCCAGGCGGGTCTCAAACCCGCGGGCTCAGGCAATCCACTCACCTCAGCCTCCCAAAGGCGCGGGATTACAGGCTGAGCCACTGAGCCCGGCTCAGAATATGGTTTTTAAAAGTTTATTCAAAGCCGTGCTTGGTGGCTCAGTCTGTAATCCTGCGCCTTGGGAGGCTGAGGTGAGTGGATTGCCTGAGCCCGTGGGTTCGAGACCCACCTGGGCAACTTGGCGAGACCTCATCTCTACAATAAAAAAAAAAAAAAAATTAGCTGGGTGTGGTAGCGCGTGCTTGTGGTTCCAGCTACTTGGAAGGTTGAGGTGGAAGGATCGCTGGAAACCAGCAGCTCGACGCTGCGGTGGCTGGGAGCGGTCACTGCACTCCAGTCTGGGCGACAGAGTGAGACTCCAACTCAAAAACAAACACAAAGTTTATTCAAGCAAAAAGTTGGGAATGGCTGAAAGGGTTTAGTCTTTTTGCCTCAGTATAACCATTAGAAAGCGGTCAGACATTCTACTGCAGGACAAGCAACAGCCTATCCCATCCCTCCCTAGGCAAATCTCCTTTAGATGTAAGACCAGGACAGCCCAACCTTTCAATTAATGGTTTAGCATAATAATCTCTAGTAAACTTTTAGGTTCCTTGTCAAGGCCGAAGATCAAAGATCACCCTTTGGCTGGCCAACGTCATAAAAGAGTTTGCAAATTACAAATGTCTGAGTTTGTGAGTTGCAGATGTCTAACAAGTCTCTTGAAGGAACCCCCCCAGGGTTGACCTAATCAGTCCTTTGTGAACTATATGACACAAATAAACCCCACCATGGCATCAATCATGTGACTAACACACCCATCTGCCTGCAGTACCTGCGCTTGCCTGCCCCTTTGTGATAACATAGAGCAGACCACCACCCAATCACTTTAGTGCTCTTCCCCATCTAGGGGAATGGTTAAAAGGACTTAACCCCATTGCCTTGCTAGACTCTAGTGTGGCCATGTGCTGAGCTGTGGCTGTGGCCATGCTTCCTGGCTTTGGCCCCCTCCCTCACCTTGGGGAGGTAAATCTTCTCTCTCCCTTCTTTTTCTTTTACTTTTAAAAAAACTTTTCTTTTTTTTAAACTTTTGTGTATTGCAATTCTTTGCATTACTCGGATCTCTGGGTTACCGGTGCTGCGCCTCCCCTTGCCTCTCCATCCAGCCACCCTCACCCTATATGTACCCTAACATTTTTAGAGGTTCCACCAAGATAGCTGAGATCTCTCTCTCTTTCTTATTTCTTAACTGGTGACCGTCTGTGGACTGTGTTGGAACCTGGTGGCAACTGAAAGCTCTGGCTGAGGCTACACTTCAGCGTGCTGGAAGGTCCCAGGGGAAGACATCAGACCGCTGTGGCCCAACAGGCTGAGGGACTAAGGTTAACTTTTACTTTCTTCTAGCCAAGGTATCTGAGTTTCTCCTGGACCGAGCTGGATCTTGGAGGACAACTGACAGTCTCTGCCTAGGGCTACTCCCTAGGGAGGCAAGAATGTCCCCGAAGGAAAGCTTGGACCACCAGTGCCTGTATGGGTGGGAGACAAAGTACTTGGTTTCTTTGCTCTTTTCTTCTCTGGTTGGTGAATTGACTCCCTGAAGGACCTTGAAACTCCAATAGCTGCATGGCATGCCTTTCTGCACCCTGGGTGAATCATCCCCATTTATTATCCACACACTCACATATTTGGATGTGCGCTCTTGGACCCCTTTGGCTTTGGTTCAGATGACTTCCTGGGTCTCTTGGGCTTTTCCCGGTCCCATCTTGGGAGATACCTCATAGCATTTGGACTGTCAAAAGCCCTGGTACTGGGTCTTCCAAGACATGGTGGAGCATAGTGTCCTGCAAGCTCCAGTAGGCACAGGGATGGGAGGACGCGCTCTCCCTGGTGACTCACAACCTTTGTGGTGATTCCTTTGAACCTGTTGGGGATGCTCGGCAGGGAATCTGGATGGGTAAGGCCCAGAAACAAATCCATGAAACCAAGAGCCCATCCCAACTGTATTCCTGTTTCCTTTTATTACAATACTGCTTTGCTTCCCTGGCACTGACCCCTGGCCCACCTTGCCCCAGCTGACCCTTTCATCCGGTGGCCAAGTATGGGGAAATTTCAATATAAGCTGAGGAATGACAAAACCTGGCCAAAAAGTGGCTCCCTAGCTCCTAACATCCTTCTGCAGCTTAATTTGTACTTAAAAAAATGACAAATACCTTGAAACCCCATATATTCAGGCTTTTAATGAGTTAGCTCGCCACCCAGATGTCTGTTCCTCTTGCTGTATTTGTGTTGGCTCCCCACACCCCATTGCCCTTAGGTTCATCAGGATACTGATCCTGCTGACTTAGCCACACTCCCTCAGAAGACTTTTCACCTCCTTCATACTCTCCTATTCCTTCTACAGCTCCAATTCCTGCTTTCCCTCTAACTCAAAGTCTAACCCAGCTGGTTTAACTACTCCTGTCTCTTGTAATCTGCTTTTGCTACTCTACTCTCCATTAGTTTCCCCTTCCTTCTCTTCCTTCTTGCCCTCCACCTTTATCTGTGGAGGAGGGGCTGGCATCTATGTCCATGGCGCCTAACCCTGGGCTTCAGACTCTCTCTTTTACCTTCGGAGGAGGGTTTGGTGCCAAAGGCCACGGCACCTGACCCCAGTCTCCATCCTTCTCATCCCCTTCCACCCACTGCTTGATAACCCCCGGTGGCAGCCCTACTAGCTGCAGCAAGTCACCATCCCCACGTGTACTAGGGAAGCCCATTCAAGTTTCCACATGGCTTAACAGGTCCCTTCTCAGGAGGGTGGCTGGGACAAAAGGATATTAAAGTTCTTGTTTTCTTAAGATAAATTTCTCTCAAGTTATATGTAAACTGGGACTATATCAACCTTTCTTCCCTGATGAAAATAAGGGGATCATGTAAATTAATCCTGTTAACTAACTACAAAAAGGTCAATTATAATTTTAATCTGTTTTTTCAAACCAAACATGCAAATATTTTACTTCCAACCTTACCATGTGTTAACATTAGTACTAAATAACACCAGTCTGTTACACCAAGCTTGCTAAAGTTGTATTTTATAAACAAAAGGTTATATCACCTCTTGTGCCTAACTAACACCCTCTTATAAGAAAGATAAACCTTTAAATGCTAGACACTTTATGTTACGTGGTAAGGTTTAAAAACTGACTATTTCTACCTGGTTAAGTCACTTTTACTAAGTCTAGTACTTCTCCTGTCAGACAGGTAAAATATTGGGTACTCTGTGTAAACACAATAAGGATGGGAACTGATCTCTCTCACCTAATTGTCCACATTTTACAACTAAGACGACAATTTAGTAATTCATAAGGGTTTTTAACAACTTTGCCTGTTCATAATTATAAATAAGTAGGTACAAATCATTACTCATCCATGTGGTCTGTTCACTCCAAAGGGTTTTACATCAAACTGTTACAAACAGAAATAACCAAAATGTCTTGTGTATAGCCTATTAAAGAACTTTTGAGTTTTTTTTTCCTAGCTAAGACACTAGAAAAACAACAGGGTGCCAACATGGAGGGCTGCAAAACCAAAGGGCCAAAGAGGCACCTCAACTGGCAGTCACCATTACTGACAAAACCCCAACTGCCCATCAGACTCCTGGTAAGAACAAAACTGCTAAGGGTATGGTGTCCATCGCTTATGGGTACAGTCTGTGGGGGAACTGAAAGCACAGTTGCCCCAAAAAGGCCTTAACCTCCTGGACCTTCTCCACTGTACAGGCCAGAAAACCACTGGTAAGCAGGTACACTCACTTCTGAAGAGAGGAGAGAACGCTTGGCTCACAAATGCTGGCCACTAATGGAGGCCTGCCAATCTGCTAACTGCCTGGCACTGGCTCACCATCACCCCAACAATCCCCTAGGTAAATATTAGGGGGCTCTAGAACCCAAATTAATTTCTCAATTTAATACAAGTGCCAGCCTTTTGGTCCTGACCATTCATGTTGAAATCATATAACCTTATCCAAAAGAATTTTTTCCTTTAGAAAACTGGGGGGGGGAGGAAACAATATTCAATTAGTCCTCCCCCACCATCTTTGTTACAAAAAAAGCAAGGTTATTTTTTTTCTTTTCAAAATCTTTGGACTATAACTTTGGCTAAATGAGTAACTTTCACAATAACTACTATAATCTTGTAACATTATGCTTTTAAAAATTTTAATACTTAAACTCTTCAAGTTCTCAATTCAGTCTCTAGGGCGAGATAAGAAACAAGCCCCAGGAGCCACATCTACCCCACACCCTCCCGAGCGAACTGCAGATCAGGTAGACTGATTTCGCTCATAGAAGTTGGTAATTGGCTACAGGGCTTTTCAATGTGAAATTACGAACAACTGTGGAATCTCCTTCTAGGCACAAGGATTACATTATTTTTTGTTAAACTTTAAGGTATATTTCCCTGTCAGAAGTCCCATACCATTCCACTACTCATCAAAAGTGAAAAAATGTCAATTTCCCATCTTGCTGGCATAGAGGTTACCTGGGCCTCAACCTCTAGCATATCTAATCATTGTGAAGTATATCAGACTTACAAAAACAAAGGATACTGTTTTCTCTGGTCAATGTCTACCTGTTTTAAATTCTCAGTTTAAGCTACAACCTAACTACACGTCAATAATGTTTTAAATTTTTCTTCAAATTTTGTCAAAGTAGCTGTATTTCCTTGTTTAAGTCATTAACAAAACTTCTTATAACTGTCTACAAATTCTTATCACAACCCCAAAAAACTAAAAGATAAGCTGCGTAACGGAAGTCAACATATGGACTCAGGAATTTACTGGTGCAACAGTGAAAACTGTCTGGACTCCTGTAGTTGGTATCAACCCACTGGGGTAACCGTAAATACATTTTACTAAACTTGCTATGTTATAACAGCAGTTATAATGGCCTTTGTTATAATAATACTAATTCTTATAGTCAATATTTTAAATACAAATACTAAAAATACTTAACTTCTTGGGCTCCTATCCTCTCATCTCCTCCTCTTGCTCTAGACAGGCAGGGACAGATCTACGCCCCATGTACAGTAGGGAGTAGCTACAGGAGTCTGACCTTGTCCCTGTTCCCAGGTACAGATAAGAATATTTTAAAAATAGCAACAGGTGGGAATGAAAGGGTTTAGCCTTTTTGCCTCAGCTTAATCATTAGAAAGCAGTCAGACATTCTACTGCAGGACAATCCCATCCTTCCCTAGGCAAATCTCCTTTAGATGCAAGACCAGGACAGCCCAACCTTTTAATTAATGGTTTAGCATAATAATCTCTAGTAAACTTTTAGGTTCCTTGTCAAGGCCGAAGATCAAAGATCACCCTTTGGCTGGCCTAAAGCCATAAAAGAGTTTGTAAATTACAAAAGTCTGAGTTTGTGAATTGCAGATGTCTAACAAGTCTCTTGCAGGAAACCCCCACCTCCAGGATTAACTTAATCAACCCTTTGTGACCTATGTGACACAAATAAACCCTACCATGTCAGCAATCATGTGACTAACCCACCCATCTGCCTGCTGTCCATCACCTGATGTCAATGAGAGGACAATAATAGACTTAGGTTAAGAGCATGCTATTGAGAGACTCAAGAAACCAAGAAACTTAAAAAGCCATACTTGCTGTAAAAGTAGTGCTTAGTTCACTATATTTCATATATCCCTACCTCATGTTTACTATATATTTTGTGTATTCCTACCTCATGTTCATTGTACTTTATGAAATCTTAGTACTTTAAATCCTATCTCAGACCCCGTAGAATTAGGCATATGTCGGGTGCCAGGTAGTGACTGATTGTGTAGGTATATAAAATGTCTTAAGTAGTGTTTGTATTTAGAACTCTTGGGTTAAGCATTGTCAATCCCAATTACCATGCTGACTTCTGCTTTTACAACAGGATGTAAATGTTAAAGCGAAAGCCCCTTTCAGACATTCCTTTGCTATTGCAGTAGCAGTAGACACTGAGGCGCTAGCTGCTCTCTAGGTGGGCTTTAAGTTGATTTAAACCACTGGCTTCCATGCCAGTGTTAATTTACACGCAGTGGCTATGTAAACCTGAAGGGATCAAAGACTTTTACAAAAACCACCTTGCTATAAGACATCTGTGATATTTTATAAATTCCCAGAACTAGTACTATATGAATTTCTACCCCACATTCACTGTATGTGTTTGCAGCATTCATATTGAAAACTTTGTTGAGTTTGGCTTTTGTTGTCCCGTAATGACCATGTTATGTTATGTAAATGTTAAGCAAACAAGCTTTCCTAAGCATTCCTCAGGGAGGATCAGCAACCTTAAATGGCTAATGTAACCCTTTGCCTGCCTGCTCAGGTTACTTTATACGCAGTGACTGTATGGACCTAACTTATCTGACATTCCACTCTGCCCGTTAAGTGGGTTTCTGTCAATCACGGGCAGTCAGGTTACAGCCCACGAGAGGCACCTACCAATACCAAGTGTTCCCGTACCCATTAGAAGAAATTACCCAATCATGTAAAATCAAGTTTAAAGTTCTTTCCCCTCCCTCTGTAATTGTGCATAAAAACTGCTTGCCATTTTGGATCAGGGCTCTCGTCCCTGAAGCTACCAGCTTCATACGTGAGCCCAGACTCGAGCCTGAATAAAGACCCTCATGTGTCTGCATCGGAGCTGGCTCTTTGTGGTCTCTCTCTTTCTCTCTTTTTCTCTCGGATTAGAGTTCTTGGGTTTAACAGTCAGTACCTGCACTTGCCTGCCCCTTTGTGATTATTGTAGAGCAGACCATCACCAAATCACTTTAATGCTCTTCCTCCATCCAGGGGAATGGTTAAAAGGACTCAAACACAAACAACCAGCGACCATTGCCTTGCTAGACTCTGGTGTGGCCATATGCTCTCTGAAACAATCACACTGAATGATGTGGGGGAGAAAGATACCGACCTAAGTAACTTTGGAAATGAATGGAATCTGCAAACTAAAGGCAAAAGAAGATACACATAAGCACGATCCTCTAGTGGATCAACTTGTTTCCCATGGGGTACAGGTTAACAATTCTGATGCCGATATACATATATACTGGAATTGAACACTTAGGCAGATGGGCGACTGATGGTGGACACCCTTCTCCCTGTTGGAGTAGAAGTTACAGCTAAGCAAGGGAAGGATGCTAGAGTTATCCAAGATAGAATGGATCGGAGTTGGAGACACGAGTATGACTTTCTGCTTAGCTTTAATAGAGATACAAATGATCACATATAGAATGTATGTAGATATGTGGCTATGCATAGGTGAGTGTACATACATATATCTTCGGCTGAGAGAAACGACAAGCAATGACACCCCAGTAACAACAAGCACATCCAGCACCCAGAGCTTGGGTTTTAACACCATTCTCCAGTAAAAGGATTCAGGGCTCCTTGGAGAAATGGCTTATGTTTGGACTGTGCTGGGAAGTCCTAAGAAGAGCCGGAAGCATCGTGTAGTGCCTGAAAATAAGGAAGTACACACACACACACACACACACACACACACACACACACACACACACACGCAAGCACGCACACATATACACACTAATTGGAGAATGTCAAAGAAACACAAGAACGAACTGAAAGCTGAAGATACATCTTCAGAAACATGGAAGTACAGGCCAGGTGCAGTGGCTCACACCTGTAATCCCAGCACTTTGGGAGGCCGAGGTGAGAGGACTGCGTTGTCTCTACAATAAATCAAAAAATTAGTGGGGTGTGGTACCACGTACCTGCAGTCCCCGTTACTTGGAAGGGTAAAGTGGAAGGATTGCCTGAGTCCAGCAGGTAGAGGCTGTAGTAGCCATTAGCATGTCACTGCACTCCAGCCTGGGCGACAAAGTGAGATTTTGACTTAGAAAAAAAAGAGAAAAAATGAAAGTACATATTTATAACATATATGTATTATAATTGCAGCATTGCTTATAATTGCAAAAGATTAGAAACCACTTAAATATCCATACATAAGATAGTGGGTGAATAAGCTGTAGTTCTACACAATCCAGTACCATACAGTTGTAAAAATAAATGAGATCTCTATGAGTTGATGGGGGTGATGTCTATAAAGAATTAAGGGGAAAAAAGCAAAGTGCAACAAATTATTCATGGTGTGATGTACACTATGTAAGAAAGAAGAGGACACAGGAAAATACACACGTCTGTTCATTTGTACAAGAAATTTAAGAAAGGTAAACCAGAAATTAAAGAGACTGGTTAGTCACATGGAGTAGGTAGGAAAGGGGTGACAAGAAGGAAGAAAGGACAGAGAAGATGGAAATGACACTTCTCAGAGTATATCTTTTTGGTTAGCTTTGACTCTTAGAACAATGGTAATGTTTCACATACCTTCCAAAACAAATCAACAATTAAAAGAAACCAGAACACTGGGGGGAACTCAAAGTGGAATACAAGCAATAAAAAACGAACCTAATTGTATTACAAATGAATAACAGACCACACTGAAGGTGATGAGAAAGAAAATAACCTAATTTAAGTTACAGTGGAATATACTATGTGAACTAAATTCTGTAATGCTAAAAAACGAAAAGAACTGCATACAAATACTGCACTCTAGTTAGTACATTTGTTTCTTTCTAAGGTATGGCACACGTTTTAATGATTCTGAAGGCATTGTATATGTATACTGGGATTGAACAGGTAAATACATACATTGTAAATAATCAGAGCAAGAATTATCACTGTCAAAAAAAAGTTGCAGGCTGGGTGCAACAGCTTATGCTTGTAATCCCAGCTCTTTGGGAGGCCAAGGAAGGAAGATTGCTTGAGCCCAGGAGATCTAGACTAGCTTAGGCAACACAGCAACAACTTCTCTTTAAAACAAAATTAAAAGATCAGCTGGGCGTGGTGGCATGAACCTGTAGTCCCAACTACTCAGGAGCCTAAAGATCACCTGAACCCAGGAGTTGAGGCTGCTGTGAGCCGTTATCAAGCCACTGCACTCCAACCTGGGCAACAAAGTGAGATCCCGACTCAAAAACGAAACAAAAAGAAAAGTTAAGTAAAGAAAAATAAGTAATAAATAAAATAAGTAAAGAGAGAAGGATAGAATGACCCCTCTGGTGTTGGATTGAAATCAGACATCCACTTTGAGAGGCGGAGGCGAGAGGATTGCCTGAGCCCAGGGGTTGTTCAAGACCAGCCTGGGAAACTTGGCAAGACCTCGTCTCCACAATAAATCAAAAAATGAGCCAGGCGTGATGTTGTATACCTGTGGTTCCAGCTACTAGCAAGGCTGAGGTGGAAGGAAGGAAGGATCACCTGAGCCCAGAAGACTGAGACTGCAGTAGCCGTGAGCCATGTCGCTGGATTCCAGCCTGGGCAACAGAGTGAGACAACTACTCAAAAAAAAAAATCAGAGATATCAAGCCAGGCATGGTGGCACACACCTGTAGTCCCAGTTACTAGTTACTAGGGAAGTTGAGGTGGGAAGATCACTTGAGCCCTTGAGTTCGAGGCTGCAGTGAACTATGAGCATGCCACTGCACTCCAGCCTGGGCAACGGAGTGAGACCCTGTCTTAAAATAAACAAAGAGATCAGAGATATCAGTATGAACTTGTAGTTTTTGTTATAGATAAAGTTGTGTTTTTTTAAATAGGTGTGTGTATATGAAGATTAGGGTACACATAAATATTTCATACCTCTGTTCACTGAGAAGGTCCAGAAGAAATGACATCCGAGTAGCAATGAGTATAGCCAGCATTTAGATCTTGGTTTCTAAGAACCAATCTCCAGTAGAAGGAACGAGTGCTCCTTGGAAAAGCGGATGATGATTGTAGGGTTGGGATAT
>JAPVLO010001993.1:0-47146 GCA_027257055.1 Cephalopachus bancanus
TTCTGTGGAAATTCTCTTAGAATGATGGCCTCCAGCTGTATCCATGTGACTGCAAATGACATGATTTCTTTTTTTTTTTTTTGAGTTGGAGTCTCACTCGCTCACCCAGGATGGAGTGCAGTAGCACTCTCACTGCCACCCTAGCGTCGACCTGCGGGCTCCAGCGATCCTTCCGCCTCAGCCTTCCAAGTAGCTGGAATACAGGCACGCTCTACCACACCCACCCAGCTAATTTGTTGATTTATTGTAGAGATAGGTCTCACCATGTTTCCCTGAACTGGCTGGCTTGTATAATGTCTTGAAAAGCTTGCTCCGGGTTATTCTCACTTCCCCTCAGGAATGCCAGTCAGATGTACATGTGTTCTCTTTACATAATCCCATACTCTTCAAAGGCTTTGTGTTCATTTTTTAAAATTAACTTTTCTTTATTTTTATCTGACTGAGTTAATTCAAAGGATTGATCTTCAAGCTCTGAAATTCTTTATTCCACCTGGTAAAGTCTGCTATTAAGGCTTGCCATTGTATTTTGAAGTTCCTGAAGCAAAGTATTCATCTCCAGGAGTTCAGTTTGGTTCTTTCTTAGGAACTCCAAGTTGGCTTTTATTTCCTGGACTGTTTTTTTTGGCCTGCTTGATTTGGGTATCCACGTTCTCTTGGATCTCATTGAATCTCTTTGCCATCCATATCCTGAATTCTACATCTGTCATTAGGGACCAGGCATCCTGATTGGGCTCCACTGCTTAGAAGCTGGCAGGATCCTCTGAGGGTGTTCGGTTTGGGGGATTGCCAGTGTTCGTGTGCTAATTCCTTCTCATCTGGGGGAGCAGACTCTTCTCTTTTTATTTGTATCTATTTTTGTTTTTCAAGTCACTGTCATGGGTATGGGGGCTTCGTAATATTTTCTTCTTCCTTCCCCCTCCCCACTTGTGGATATATCTGTGATGTCTGCTGTGTATGGTCTTTTTTTTTTTTTTGAGTTGGAGTCTCACTCTGTTGCCCAGAATGGAGTGCAGTGGCCGCCCCCGGCCACCACAGCCTCGACCTGCTGGGCTCCAGGGATCCTTCCGCCTCAGCCTTCCAAGTAACTGGAACTACAGGCGCGCTACCACGTCTGGCTAATTTTTTGATTTATTGTAGAGATGAGGTCTTGCCAAGTTGCCCAGGCGGGTCTCGAACCCGCGGGTTCAGGCAATCCACTCGCCTCGGCCTCCCAAAGCGCTGGGATTACAGGCTGAGCCACCGAGCCCGGCTTGTGTATGGTCTATTGGCTTCTTTTAATGCCTCAGTTGACCCCCCCCCCCATTCCTTCCCTGACCCACAGGTTGCAGGGGTAAAAGTAGGTAGCTGCATTTAGGATGGTCCCAACAGCAACCTCTAGAGGCGGTGTCCTCAGGGAAATGCTGAGCCACAGCTGTATTGCTCAGGCAGGGCCAGGTGGCTGCTCGCTGCCAAGAGGCCCTGCCTGGGAGTGAGCTGTGGGAGCAGGTGTCTGGGCGCCAGACCTGGGGGCCTACAGAAGTGGCCCATCTCTTTGCTTCCTTCCTGGCCCACAGGTGGCAGGTATAGAGGGGGTGATGTTAGCCAGGAGCTCTGGAGGAGACCTCCCACTCGTCTCCGTATTGGCCTGCATGTGGGAGGGGCAGAGGCTGCAGCTTCGGCAGGCAGCTGGGAAGGGCCCGCTGGCTTGGCAGCTCCAAGGTGATCACGCAGGGCTGGGGAGGCCACTTTCCATCACTCGGAGGACCTGAGTCTCCCTTCACCAGCAGTCAGTCGGAGCTCCACCTGGCCAGGAGTCACAGAGCCTTTCTCTGCCCACGTGTGGGGAGGGCCATGGCAACAGCTGGCAGGCAGCTGGGGGAGACCCAGCCAGCATGGCACCGTGGAAGGGATCCGGTTAGGGCACACCTTTCCACCCACGCAAGGCCCGTTCTTCCTCAGTCCCACAGCAGCGGTCCTGTCTGGGAGTTGGAGAGGTGCTCTGTCTCCCTGCTCCCATCTTGCCCTTGGGAAGGGTCAAGACAGTGACCGGAGGGGCTGAGAGTGGCCTCTCCCCGCTTCTCCAGTAAACCAGTGGCCTCCTGGGATCAGGCCATGACGCCAGTCCACAGCTGCCCTTGGGGCAGGTGCAACGAGAGCACAGCCTTGGAAATGGGAGACAGGCCCTGGGTGGCGGTCCAGCCACGGAGGGGGACACCCGCATGGTGCAGTCTGCAGCTGCAGAATCCATCCTGAGGGCTCCTTCCCTGGAGGGGTGGCGGCCGTGGGTGCTGGATCTCACAGGAACAGGAGCCTCTCGGACTCCACATGGACCTGAGAGGCGCCTCTCACCAGACTCTGGGTGGCTTCCTGTCTTCGCCAGAGTGGGGGATGGGCTCAGGGGAGTCTGCAGAGGTCCCTGGGAGGTATGTGAAACTCTCCCAGTCACACCCCTCCCGTTCTAGGAAGTTCTCTCCCAGTTTCACTCCAGCACTGGGTCCACAGCTGGCTGGGCTTGGTCCTCTTTGCTCTTAGTGGTGCCAGACATCTCTCTGATGGATTTCAGTATGGACTTACAGACGGACACCTGAAGAGTCAGTGTTTACTTGCCATTCCAGACCCTCTTGTGAGAAGGGTGCTCACTAGAAGCTTCTGGTCAGCCGTCTTGATCCCTCCCCTTGTGCTGAGGACTGAACATCATGATTCCACGTTATCAAAGTGGACAGTCACAGCAAACGCAAGTGGTTTCATCAGAGGCCGGGTGTCTGTGTGGAACTTGCACCACACTGGGCATGCAGCTTGAGTCGGGATGCTTGGGGCTCTTGAGATCTATTGGTTGACTCCCTCCAGCATTTTCATGAGTGGTTTGTCAGTGAAGGCCTGATCGAATAGCATACAAGAACTTTCTATTGACACTTTATAAATGAATGTCGATTATAGGAAGGAAAATTCTGTTCTTTGTATATTTAATATTTTGTGTGTGTATGTGTGTTTAAAAGTAGCTGTTTACAAATTATCAGAAACAATGCCTTTTGGGTATTATTTAGTGAAACAAAATCCTAGTGGCAGACAAAAGTTTACTTTTATGGAGTGGGGAAAAAAACACCAGTAAAATTTGGGTACCCTCCTGTCTCACCTCCACCGTGACCCCAATCATGGAGTAAGGATTCTGCTGTGAACACGCACCCTGCAGTCAGGCAGCCGGATTCCCACTTGAGACTGCTGCTTACTAGCTCTGAGATCTTGGACAGATTTTTAACACCGCTCTGCCTCGATTTTCTCATCGTTAAATGGTGACTATCTCATAGGACTGTTGTGAAGATTAAAGATTAAGAGAATTAATGAGGTGGAATGCATGTATATGTTTTCATCAGTGGGAGATGGTACCGTTTTTTTCAGTATGCCTTGTTTCCAGCCCACAAGCTGTGAGCTCCACCTTCCAGCGGGCGCTTTGTTTCCACTGGGCATTCGGGCACTACTGATGCTTAGTAGAACTCAGACTTTCTTTTTTCCTTTTTACTTATTTATTTTTTTAGTAGGAATCTACTTTGTTGCCCAGGCTGGAGTGCAGTGGTGCACTCACGGTCACTGCAGTCTCAACCCGCTGGTCTCAGGTGATCCTTCCACCTCAGTCTTCCAAGTAGCTGGAACCACAGGCATGCACCACTGCACCCAGCTAATTTTTTTTTTTTTTTTGGTAGAGATGAGGTCTTGCCGAGTTCCTCAGGCTGGTCTCGAACCCCTGGACTCAGGCAATCCTCTCGCCTCCACCTCTCAAACTGCTGGGATTACAGGCATGAGCTACCACAGCCGGCCTCAGACACTCTCAGTTGTGAAATCGGTATAAATCTAACATTATGAAAAAGATAATTTAAGATCATACATAAGACATCTTTTATAACAAGAGTATATTAATACAGGTTTATTTTTAAAGCATTTAGAAGTATGAAAGGCTATTAAAAAAAAGAAAAACATCTAGAATTACACCAGAGATAGCTGTTAAGGAGAAAGTGATTTTTGCATTCCAGTATTAAAATACATTCGCAAATTATGTTTTATGAGTGCTATGTTTTTTTTTAAAAAAAACTATTACACATTAAGAATTACAAAGATCATAACCTGATCTGTATAGAATAGTTTTAATATCATATATACATTCTAGGAAAGAGTTTTATGGAAAAAAATTCCAGCTAGAGAAGGTTTTTTTTAAAGGGCAGCCAAGACAGTTGGCATTTTCTGGATATTTCTGCTACTGTGGGCTGGCGTCTACTGTTGCATTGTTTAAGCATTAAAAACAAAAAGAGAAAAGAAAATGTCACCAAAATCTTTTATGAAGCTTTTTGTTTAATCTCCTACAGTGAGTGATGAGAAACTTTTTGAGAGGGTGTGGGGAGTCTTCCTCATTGGTGCAATGTTCATATTGCCTGGAGAATAAGCAGCTCCACACATGGGTGTATCACCCTCTGTTCACACACAGCTCAAGCCATAACCTGTTTGCTGCTAAATGACAGTGCTGCCCACCTGTGATAACTTCATGCCACCACTTTCTCCCGTCCGACCTCCTCTTCAGCTGCAATCAAGCTTACCTTTGCTAACCCAAATATTCTGGGGTGTCTTTTTTTTTTTGACATGCATATATTTTTTCTTTTGAGTTTTTCAATGAAAAGAAGTTTAGGCCAGGCGCAGTGGCTCATGCCTATAATCCCAGGACTTTGAGAGGCCGAGGCGAGAGGATGGCCTGAGCCCATGGGTTTGAGACCAGCCTGGGCAACTTGGTGAGACCTCATCTCTACAATAAAAAAATTTAAAAATTTTAAAAAATTAGCCGGGCATGGTGGCATGCACCTGTAGTTCCAGTACTTGGAAGGCTGAGGCGGAAGGATTGCCTGAACCCAGCAGGTCAACACTGGGGTGGCCATGAGCGTGCCTCTGCACTCCAGCCTGGGTAACGGAATGAATCTCCAACTCAAAAAAAAGAAAAAGAAGTTTAGAGGCAGGAGAGATGCAGGTAATGTAGATATGGATTTATACATAAGAGAGGGAGAGAGAGATGGTTGTATGCTTTGACTAGGGCAGTGGTTTTCAAACCAGAGTTCATTAGTATCCCCTGGAAAGCTTGTTAAACACACGTTGCTGGCCTTCACTCTGGAGGGTGATGAAGTTGCTCTGGAGCTGGGAAGTGGGAGCTGAGAATTTGCCTTGCTAACAAGGTCCCGGGCGCTGCCAATACTACTCACACTTTGAGACCCAGGGGAGAGCTAATCTCTCTTGCCTATAATCCCAGCACTTTGGGAGGCCGAGGCGAGAGGATGGCCTGAGCCATTCTCCGATTTCAATTCTCTTGGATCAATATTCAGAAGTGGAATGACCTGGTAATTCTATTTTTAATATTTTGACACTGTGTTCCTTAGAAGCTGTACCATTTTTGCATTTTCAGCTGCCGTGCATGAGGGTTTCAATTTCTCCACATCCTCACTAACACTTCGAGGTCACATCTCATTGTGGTCTTGACTTGCATTTCCCTGATGATTAGTGACACGGAGCATCTTTCCATAGATCCATTGGCCATTTGTGTGTCTTCTTTGGAGAAATATCAGTTCAAGTCTTTAAACCGTTTTTTAATCAGTTTATTGGTTTTTCTGCTATTTAGTTGTAGGAGATCCTTATATGTTTTGGAATGAATCCCTTATCTGATATTGGGGGGAGGAGAAATGAACTGCTAATCAACAGGCCTAATGTCTCAATTATGCAACATGAAGAAGCTCCAGAGATCTGCTGTAGAACTTTGTCCCAGAACTAACCATGTTGTATTGTACACTTAAAATTTTTTCATAAGTAAGATTTTGAAGCAAAGTGAAAGCCCCCATTAAGAAGTGTTTCTAGTCCTCTCCTCTAAGCTCATTAAAGACCATTATAGACCCAAAAAAGACTCATTATAGACCATGCTTTCAAGCTTTACTGACTTTTAGCAGGATTATGAGATGCAAAGAGATGTGGGATAATGATGTTTAAGCAAATAACCACAGCATAATAAAGAGAAAAGTAGAGATCACAATTTGGCTTTCAAGGCTTACTTTCCTCTTCTTGCTTTATTATTTTCACCTTGATTTTCCACAAACTTCTTTTCTGCTTCTCTTCCTCTCATTCACTTACATGTCAAATACTACCAGACTGACTAAAATAAAGGAATGTATAAAAACAAATGAACGCATTTAAATAGCAGTTTATAATCACTACAAAATGATACCAATATCTATGCTATGTTTTCTCACCTGGAAGGCAGTGTATCAAAGCAAAGCCTGGTTTTATGGCTACAAGCATATGCATGCACAGACTTACTAAATATCTCATAATGATTTCTTTTGGGAAAGTAGCAACAATGGTGTCCAAGTCACCAATATCATAGAATCTCTTTGCACCTGATGTACAGTTAAGGCTAAAGCAAAAGTCAAGGCTGGAGTTTACAGGGTCTGATCAAGTATTCCACCATCACCATGAACATGAGGTTTTCAGCACAAATTGGTCTGGATGCTTCTGGACAATGCAGAAGACAGAATGCTTGGATGGCCCCCAATATTCTCACCCCCTGGCATACATATTCATATAATTCCCTTGCCTTCGGCGTGGGCAAAACCTAAAAATATGATGGGACGTTCCTACTGTGATTACATTATGTTACAGGCAAAAGGAACTTTGGAGATGTACTTCAGGTTACTAATCAGTTGATTTTGACCTAATTAAAAGGGAAATTATTCAGGTGGGTGTGACTTAATTGCATAACCCTTTAAATCTGGGTCTGGAGGTCAGAGATTTGAAAGAACAGAGACGTTCTTCTGCTGGTCGTAAAGGAACAAATGGCCATTTTCTAGAGGAGGCCACGTGGCAGAGGACAGTGGGCAGTCACCAAGAGCTAAGGAGGATGCCCAGGTGACAGCCAGGAAACAGAACCTCAGCCCTACGACTTTAAGGAAGTCAATGCTGCCAACAACCTGCGTGGCCTTGCAAGAGGACTGAGTCTTAAATGAGACAGTAGTCCAAGCTGACACTCAGTTTCAGCTATGGGAAATCCTGAGCAAATAACCTAGCCGTTGCATGGGGGACATCCCTCATTCACCTGGCTTTATGTTTATCTAAAAGTTTTGTGATTTAATTGGGATTGTTCTTCTTCATGCCTGAGGAAACACCTGGTGGGTGGGGGACGCTCCTCACCCATCTGGCTTTGTGTTCACGTGAAAGTCTTGTGATTTAACCTGTGAAACTTTAGGACAAAAGGCTTACGGTTTGTCCCATTAAACGGCTTCTGCACTAGACAGAGTCCAGTCTCTTTCTTTCTCCCCCTGTCTCTCTCTTTCTTTCTCTTTATTTCTCCAGAATAATTGCCGATGCCACCACACCTTCCAGGGACCCTCTAAATCTCTTTGCAGGGGCTGGCGCCCCGCATAATGTCCTAACTATGATTAAACCATAGCTCACTAGGTGTGTGGTACACCACAGTCTAAAATGAACAGGCTTCTCCCAGTGAAAATACTCTGCCTTAACAGAGCAATGAAAGTTCTCATCCTCCACATAGAAAACAAGCCCCTCAGCCTGTAATCCCAGCACTTTGGGAGGCCAAGGTGAGTGGATTGCCTGAACCTGCGGTTCGAGACCCACCCGGGCAACTTGGCGAGACCTCGTCTCTACAATAAATCAAAAATTAGCCAGGCGTGGTAGCACACACCTGTAGTTCCAGCTACTTGGAAGGTTGAGGCAGAAGGACTGCCAGAGCCCAGGAGTTTGAGGCTGCAGTGGCCAGGAGCATGCCACTGCACTCCAGTCTGGGCAACACAGTGAGACTCCAACACTAAAAAAAAAAAAGAAAAAGAAAAAGAAACAAGCCCTAGCAGAAAGTCCCCTCTCAACTGTCCCAAACTGAAGCACAAATAAAAACTGCACAAAAATACGATAGATACATTTTACAGTATATATCTACATTTATGTTCACATAAGAAGTCAAAATGTTGTGTCTTTAATCATTATTATTGGTGAAAGTGTACAAATTTATTTTTAGGAAGATTCTTCAGACTTAAGCACAATCTATATCTCCTTTTATTTATTTATTTTTTTGAGTTGGAGTCTCACTCTGTCACCCAGACTAAAGTGCAGTGGCTGCTCCCAGCCACCACAGCCTCGCCTGCTGGGCTCCGGCGATCCTTCCGCCTCAGCCATCCAAGTAGCTGGAACTACAGGCACGCACTACCACGCCCGGCTAATTTTTGATTTATTGTAGAGATGAGGTCTCGCCAAGTTGCCCAGGCAGGTCGCGAACCTGTGGGCTCAGGCAATCCTCTCGCCTCAGCCTCCCAAAGCGCTGGGATTACAGGCTGAGCCACCAACCCGGCTAATCTGTGTCTTCTAAAGACATCAGAGCCTCTAGCCATTCGAAGAATAATATGCAATGATCCTAACATGTCAAACGCTGAAGATTGTGTCAATTCCAACACAAAAAATAAATGCCATGAAAGTTGCAGACAATAAGAAAATGTGTTCAGTTTGATTCAGGAAGGCAGCACAAAAGAGTAAACAGTCCAAGCTGAGCACGGTGGCTCACACCGATAATCCCAGCACTTTGGGAGGCTGAGGTGAGACGATAGCCTGAGCCCAGGGGTTCGAGACCAGCCTGGACAACTAGGTGAGACCTCATCTCTACAATAAATCAAAATATTTGCCAGGTGTGGTGGTGCACGCCTGTAGTTCCAGCTACTTGGAAGGCTGAGGTGGAAGGATCACCTGAGTCCAGCAGGTCGAGGCTGCAGTAGCTATGAATGTGCCACTGCACTCCAGCCTGAGTGGCAGATTGAGACTCTGACAAAAAAACAACAACAAAGAGTAAACAGTCCAATTTGCTCAAAACACTAGTCAAACTAAGTAGGATAAAGAATATACTGAAAATTTATGTGTTCTAGGTTAGTGCTACCAATCTATAATTTCCTTGCATAAGGATGAGTTACAACATAAGGTATTTACTTACAGCTAAACACTTGGTTTATCCTCTACATGACTATACTCATTTTACACAAGATAAACAAAGACTTCGTTTAAGCTTCCCGTTCAACTTCACCTGCTCAACCTTTCAAACTTATAAAAGAATTTGAAACCAAGGCTACTCTCTCTCCAACTCAAGCTCTTAATACTCAGACTGCAAATGACACGGAAGAACATCATTCATTGTCAGCAGACATGTGATCAAAGAAAATATGTGGTTTTAAGGAAAACCAAGAGTTTATCCT
Source organism: Cephalopachus bancanus (assembly GCA_027257055.1). Taxonomy (NCBI): domain Eukaryota; kingdom Metazoa; phylum Chordata; class Mammalia; order Primates; family Tarsiidae; genus Cephalopachus; species Cephalopachus bancanus. Next base: position 9,246 of record JAPVLO010001993.1, read on the forward strand.
AATGGAGATGGTAATATATTCAGAGTCACCAAATCACACTTCTGTCTTTCTTTAAGTAATGTTCCAAAACATCATTCTGTCTTGGGAAACATAGCCACTTTCTCCTTATCACTCCGGAGACGATGTATGCCAACCTTGTCTCCTAGAGAAAAATGTTTCACCAGTAACTATCTCAGTGGCATAATGAAGGAGCACTCACCCTCAAGTCCTACAGATGTATTAAATAGACTGATACGAACTTAGGTGTTCATGTTCTTACATTTACAGTAACCCTTTATCAAAGAGAGCTGCTAATGCATTAAATCATGATTAATATATTGCCTGACACAAAAAAGAACCATATGACTCCCAAATTACGTCATCTTTAGTAGCAAGGTATTGTCAGCACAGAATTTGGAGCAGTCATCAAGCTGTGTGACCGTAGACAAAGCACTAACTTCTCTGATCTCCAGCTTTTAAATTTGTAAAAATATAACACAATATTAACCTTAATTTTATTTAAATTCAGCAAACAGGCCCTAGGCTGTAAGGTAGGCATTGGGACTATCTGAGTGTACTTTCCAGCTCTAGCCTAAAATTGTATGAAATCTGCATGCGTCCAAATTGTATAGCATCTTGTGGTATGTTGCATTTAAAGTACATCTTTTGATGTATTCAGAGAAGGTTTCTATTCTCTTTTTCTAGCTACAAGGACGTTGAAACCAACAAGCCACACATTGTGATTCCATGGGAGTAGTTTCAAAGCCTCCCTGAAGGTTAGGCAAAGCAGTGAGAACACGTGCACAGCCATGTTTATTAGAAGTGAAGTGTGGATGCCAAGGGCTGGTTAACTCCAGAAGCTGCATCAGAAGAACCTGTGCTAATGTCTGTACCTGCAGTGCTTCCTTGGCTCACCTCCGACTGTAACAGCATCTTTATTTACTCACACAATTTCCACCCACCACCTCGTTTAATCAGTATGCTGTTTGCTTAACAAGGAAAGAAAAGACAATGAAAGAAAAGAAATTTCCCAGAGGTTCCCATCCGTGATCATGCTTGGTTTCCCATCTAGTAGGGGTTATGTTTACCTCTAGCATAGGACATTGGCAAGAATAAAGTCGTATCACCAACTAGAGCACTTAGCATGGAATTTGGCACACATTAGCTCCCCATTCTATGACTGTTATTACCAATTACATCGGGAAGTCACATCGGAAGAGTGAATTTTACTGCCACAACACACTCACACGTTTTGTGCTGGGTGCCATTCTATTTTGGTCTTGGTACCGTGACGATCATATAATAAAAGTGTGGCATGAGTGAGATCCTCAGAGACAATAACATACAGGCCGCCAGGTAGCTGTGCTGATTAGCTGTTCCTCCCTAAGTGAATAATGGTGACCATTTATACCAGGCAGGATGGTTCCCCTCCCTTGCACATTAAATGATTCAACACATTCGTTATTTTAAGGAAGCATGAGCTTTCTTCTGTAAGAAAAACCTGAGGTGAATCTGAAAGCAAGCAAACACGAGTGCTGAAAAGCTTCAAGAACTGAGAGCCCGGGGAAGCTAATAATTGGAAGGTTATTTGATGTCTAACTCCATGTTCCCTTGATTCTTTCTTCATATTCTTCACAGGCTCGATGGCTCGGACAACCTGCCTTGGCAGTTTCCTCAGGGAACAGAACAGAGCTGATACAAAGTACATTTAGAGGTGAATAAAACTTCAGCTCCCAATTTCCTAAAATACTGCACAAAGGACGAATTCAAGCGTGACATTGTCTGAAACAAATATCATGAGTTTTATCTCCCCATTTCCACTTCAGTTCTTGGCATTGTACACTTGCTACAGCCCTGGTTTTTCACCTTTGGTCAGAGAGAGATCCTGGCTGCTGTGGACTAAACTGTGTCCCCCTAACGTTCATATGTTGAATTCCTCAGCTGCCATGAGGCTGTATTGGAGATAGTGCCTTTGAGAAGCCGATTAAGGCTGATTGCGGTCAGAAGGGCAGAGCCCTGATCCAGTGAACTGGTGCCCGTATCAGAATAGAAAGCTCTCACTCCACCCCGTGAGGACACAGAGAAGGCAGCCATCTGCAAGCCGGGAAGAGGGCTCTTGCCAGAATCCGACTATACTTGCACCCTGACGTCAAACTTCAAGACTCCAGAACTTTGAGAAATAAATTTCTGCCATTGAACCCATCTCGTCTTTGTGACAACAGCCTTCACTGACTAAGACAACGATTCAGCTAGGAGGAGCTCCGGGAACAGAATGCAGGAACATGCTTCTCGCTAGATGTGACCTCCTCTGTGCTGACAAAGAACACACACGTGCGCTGACATGCATATGCACACACACAAGCACACACATATATATCCAGACACGTACACACATATGCACTAACATCTACACATACACACACATACACAATCTACTCTGAAAATGCCTTTGCTGATAATACTGTTGCTATTTCAAAGCAGAAACCAACAAACAAAAATTGATGCATGTACACAGAAAGCTGTAAGGGGAAAATTTTTTAATTTTCATTTAAACCAAAAGAAATATACTAGATAAGGAAGTAGAAAAGGTAATTATTTTTGTTCTCGAAAGATTCACTGACTAACTTAAATATACTGAATGGTATATCTATAGAAGCAAACCGTGGAAATATTGCAGGTTCCATCCCATCACCATTATAAAGTGACTTTTACAATAAAGTGAGTTGCATGGATTTTTTGGTTTTCCAATGCATATAAAAGTTATGTTTGGGCCGGACTCAGTGGCTCAGCCTATAATCCCAGCACTCTGGGAGGCCGAGGCGAGTGAATTGCCCGAGCCCACAGGTTCAAGACCAGCCAGGGCCACTTGGTGAGACCTCATCTCTACAATAAATCAAAAATTAGCCAGGCATGGTAATACGCGCCTATAGCTCTGGAAGGCTGAGGTGGAAGGACTGCCAGAGCCCAGCAGGTTGATGCTGGGGTGGCCATGAACGTGCCACTGCACTCCAGCCTGGGCAACGGGGTAAGACTCCAATTCAAAAAAAAAAAAAAAAGCAACCTCCTCGGTCCCCACCTCCCCCCTCCACTGTGGGAGCTTTTCTGTCCTCTTAATAAATCCTACTTTCAAAGAAAAAAAGTAAAGTTTATACTGTAGTCTAAGTGTGCAATAGCATTACAACTAAAAAGCAGTACAGAAGTTTAAAACACTTTATTGCTAAAAAAAAAAAAATGCTAACAAGCATCTGAGCCTTCACTGAGTCATAATCTTTTTGCTAAGGAGGGTCTTGATGTTGATGACTCCTGACTGATCAGGGTGGTGGTGGCTGAAGAGAGAAGTGGCTGGTTCCTCCCAAAGTGCTGAGATGACAGGCATGAGCCACTGTGCCCAGCCACATGGTAATTTCTTAAAGTAAGACAACACTGAAGTTTACAGCGCTGATGATTGACTTTTTCTTTCATGAAAAATGTCTCTGTAGCATTCAATGAAGCTATAAGGCGTGTGAGTTGAAATTACTCCTTGATTCATGGACTGCAGGATGGGTACTGTGTTAGCAGTCATGAAAACAATGTTAATCTCTGGTACATCTCCACCAATGCTCTTGGGTGACCAGGTGAATTGTCAATGAGCAGTAATATTTTGAAGCGAATCTTTTTTATTCTGAGCAGTTGGCCTCAGCAGTGGGCTTAAAATAGTAAACTATGCTATAAACTGATGTGCTTGTCATCCTGGATTTGTTGTTTCATTAACAGAGCACAGGCAAGAGTAGATTTAGCATCATTCTTAAGGGACTTCAAGTCTTGAAACGGTAAATGAGATTTGGCTTCAACTGAAAGTCACCGGCAAAATTAGCCTCTGGCAAGGGAGTAAGGCTGTCCTTTGAAGATTTGAAGCTAGACATTGACTTCTCCTCTCTCGCTATGGAAGTCCTAGATGGCATTTTCTTCCAACAGAAGGTTCTTTCATCTACATTGAAAATCTGTTGTTCAATGATCTTAGCTAGATCTTCTGGATAACATGCTACTGCTTCTCCATTGGCACTTGCTGCTTCCCCTTACACTGTTGTTTCATGCTTAAAACAATTTAATATTATTAAGAAATCTCCCTCACTCATCATCAGAGAAATGCAAATCCAAACCACATTGAGATACCACCTAACCCCTGTAAGAATGGCCATCATTAATAAAACAACAATAATAGATGCTGGCGAGGATGTGGAGAAAAAGAAACGCTTCTACACTGCTGGTGGGAATGCAAACTAGTGCAACCTCTTTGGAAGACAGTGTGGTGATTCCTGAAAGAACTAGACATTAACCTTCCAAGTGACCCAGCTATTCCCCTATTGGGAATATACCCGGAGGAACTCAAGTCATTCTACAGAAAAGATACCTGCACACGCATGTTTGTTGCAGCTCTATTCACAATAGCAAAAACATGGAAGCAATCATGCTGCCCATCAAAGCTGGACTGGATTTAAAAAAACATGGTACAGGCACACAATGGGATATTATGCAGCCATAAAGGACAAACGTATGGACTTCGCAGCAACTTGGATGGATTTAGAGTCGATCATACTCAGTGATCTATCACAGAAACAAAGAACACAGTACCATACAGTCTCATTCATAAGCGGACCTTGAACAATTATAATACTATAAGAAAGCAATTGGCAGTAGTGGAAACTGTCAGAGGAGGGGGGTGGAATTGGCAGTTGAGGGAAACTGCTAAGGGAGGGAGGGACATACCTCATCCACAAGGGTAACTGCATGATCAACATTTGTATACCTAACCCTGAATTGTACCCCACATCTTTATACTAAATAAATAAATAAAAGATATCTCTTCCGCGGGCTCGGTGGCTCAGCCTGAAATCCCGCGCCTTTGGGAGGCTGAGGTGAGTGGATCGCCTGAGCCCGCGGGTTCGAGGCCCGCCTGGGCAGCGAGCCCTCATCTCTACAATGAATCAAAAAATCAGCCCGGCGTGGTAGTGCGCGCCTGTAATTCCGGCTACTCGGAAGGCTGAGGCGGAGGGATCGCCGGGGCCCAGCAGGTCGAGGCTGCGGTGGCCGGGAGCGGCCACTGCACTCCAGTCTGGGCGACAGAGTGAGACTCCAAACTCAAAAATAAATAAATAAATAAATAAATAAATAAATAAATAAATAAATAAAGCTATCTCTTCCACCTAAATCAATCTATAAATTCAGCACAAATCCAAATTTCAGAAAGGATTTTTTTTTTAGAAACACAATACACTGTTTCAAAGCGCATAAAGAGGAATCAAGACCCACAGTTAGATAAGAATGGCAAAAAGAGGAATTTCCTCTGTCCAATAAGATAGACTAAAAAGCCAGTGTTATTAAAAACAGCAACAAAGGTGATATGGCATGTGAACAGATAAACCAATCAAAAGAATAAAACAGAGGGGCCAGAAATAGACATGGGTACATAAAAGACCTTGGTATATCTCAGAATAAACATAAAGAGAAAAGACGAATTGTTTGGACCTTCTGCTTTTATGTTATGAAACAGCTTCTTCCCTGAAACCTTATGAGCCAACTTCTGCGACTTTCAAACTTTTCTTCTGTCGCTTCCTCGCCGCTCTCAGACTTGACGAAATTAAAGAGGAGGGCCTGGTTGTGGATTAGCCTTTGGCTTAAGGAAATGTTGTGGCTGGTTTTCTCTCCACGTCACTACAACTTTATCCTTAGGCCAGGCTCGGTGGCTCAGCCTGTCATCCCATCACTTTGGGAGGCTGAGGCAAGCGGATGGCCTGAGCCTGTGGGTCCGAGCCCCGCCCGGGCAACTTGGCAAGACCTCGTCTCGACAATAAAAAATTTAAAAACTTCGTTTATTTATTTATTTTTTAGCCATCAGGTTATTTCACTTGCTTATTGTTCACTGGAGTAGCACTTTTAATTTCCTTTAAGAACCTTATCTTTGCATTTACAACTTAGCTGTTTTTCACAAGAGGCCTAGCTTTCGGCCCGTCTTGTATCTTACCTTCCCAAGCTTAATCATTTCTAGCTTTCTATTTCGAGTGAGAGATAAGTGACTCTTCCTTTCGCTTGAACACTTGTTGGTCAGTGTAAGGTTATTAATTAGCCTAATTTCAATACTGTTGTGTCCTAGGAAATAGGAAGACCCGAGAGAGGGAGCTAGACCGTCAGAACACACACTTATGGATGAAGTTCACCATAGGGGCATGGTTTGTAGCCCCCTAAAACATTACAAAAGTAGCATCAAATATCACTGATCAAAGACCACCACAACACATATAATAACAGTGAAAAAGTTTGAAGTATTTTGAGAATTACCAGAATGTAACACAGAAACTCAAAGTGAGCCAATAGACTTGCTTGATTCAGGGTTTCTTAACTTCGAGCATGAAGGGTTTTCTCAAAATTATATGAATACAATTGCATTCAGTTATATACATTCTACGTAAGATGGCAAGTTATATGAATTATCATTAGCAATTCAATTATTAGCACTTCATGTGTACTTACATAGAACATTTTTATCTTCATCATGTTTGAATAATGTCATATGGACATTACGGATGAAAATAAAATTTATGAATGCAGGTGAATTTCAAATGGTAAGTCACTGGGCTTCTTCACCCAATCCACATTATTTTGACACCACACTCCACATCACTGTAATTAAATAGATTACCAACATAGTTGGTTTACATTAGTTATGATCCTCTTTTCCATTATATTATAGATCTTTAATTCTTGCAAAAGAAATTTCAACTCTGTCTGAGTGTCTGATTGTTTTTCCATGCAAGGCAGTCAAGGTCCTCTACTACATCTTGATGAAAAGGCAAGGTGATCTTCCAGATATAAGAATCTTTAAAATACCATCTCTTTAGTTGTTTAGAACCAACTCCAATGGCTCTTGGATGGAAAATCTCTCAGACAGTGGTTCATAGCCACGCCCTCCCATTAGATTTGCCTGACGGACTCACCTGATGTCTGAGCCCAATCCCCAGCCATGAATTAACTTGTTTCTTTTTAGTATACTCGAAAGTGAAAACACCGTATTAGTAAAAAAATACTTCTTTGAATATTTTTATAATACTGGGCTAGAAGAACACACGTTTTCCACCCAGACTTACTTTAAAAACAATGTATGCTGGTTGTTTATTTTTTCCAATTTTTCAAATAGAGTGTGGTCAATTTGTACAACAGATCTAACATTGCAGAGGCACCTCCTGTTATCTCATCTACTTGGCTTCTATGGCAAGCAGGATGAAGAAAGTCTGACTTTCAGTTTGACTTCAGAATGACTTGCATGCTAATTGGCATTGACTCTGCTGCTTGCATAACTGCAGGAATGCTGGGACCCAGAGCTGAAGTGGAAACCGTGACCCTTCCATACAGAGTCCTGAGAAATGTAGGGTGAGAATTAAATCAGAATAGTGGTAGAGGTCTGAGAAATAAACTTCTGCAACATGGTAGGGGGGAAATGTGTTTCGACTCTCAGTGTACAGTCGTGCAAATAAATCTTTGAGCTTTCACTTGCGGGTCAAGATCATCGAACATTCTTCCTCCATTCGACAAGCCTGTTTAAAAGATTCTGGCACGGCGATTAGGCTGTGTGGGTGGCATGAATTTTCAATCTTGCAGTTTATTAACTGTGGGACATTAGGCAAGGTGCTTAAATGTGGGTGCCTCAATCTCCCCATCTACCACTTGGACATCATAACAGTACCTATGTCATAAAGCCGATAGAAAGATTAAATAAAATCACCTCAAGAATCAACGTGAGCTATTAACATGATCCCAGAACTGTACTCGGACCATCAGAGTTTCAAAAACATCACTCTCTTGTTCAGTCGTTATCCAATTTATCCAACCAATCCAGAAATATATGGAAACAAAACTTCCTGGCTCTGTTTTCCAGCTCAACGCAATCTACTTGGCCATAAGGAGGGGTCCTGGAATCTGAAAACCCGGGTGGATTCTACATATTTCATGATCTCATCCTTATCGTCACATTTCTTCCATACTCAGAATAATCTTTTTTAGAAACATTGCTTTCCTACACTTGACAACGGCTGCTGCTCTCTGGACTCCTCATTAATCAGCAGAGGCCGCGTGGGTACTGCGCGCAAAGCCGCTGAACCCATGGCGTTGTGCCTGCAACTTTTAGCTCTCGGGGAACTTCTTTTGATTTGCCACACTGTCTAAGTAACTTAAATTGAATACATTAATCAAACTGTTCGTTCTACACAGGTATAATTTAATAGTAGCAAATAGAGTCTTCCATCTGAGGCTCTTTTCATTTCAAAGGAGATAGTAGTTTTTCGCATTAACAGCTGTGCACAGAATGCAGCCAAAGGAAACATTTCTAAATATTTCCCCTGTAATTACATGTTCTTTAGTTGTGGGGAGTTGATCATTAGTTTACCTGTCAATTTTATTGCATTTTTTCAAATAAGTCAGTACAATTTATACTTCCGTGGGAAAAAGAAAATCAGGATTTGATGTTTTTGCTTTTGCTTCTCTGGCTTTTATTTGCCAAAAATTGCAGACTACTATTTCCAACTTGAACACAGTGTTTCTCACAAATGTGGTCTCTAGAACACCTGCACCTCATGTGCTTGATTAAAACACCCAGCCCAGACCCAGCCTCACCGAGCCACCCAGTAGGAAACTGAGAGCCACAAATGTTGCCTCATCCTAAAATTAATTTCTAGTGTCCGTTCAGAATCACCCCCTGTAGGTTTTTCTCTTTAATTTAACTAGTTCATGCATTTTAAAAGAAGGAGCAATTTAAATGCACCATGATTAAAAATCCCTTTTGTAAATTTGAGGTGCACAGATTCTGTTTGTTTATGTCATGCTAAAATATTTTCTTGGGAAAAAATTAGTTCAGAGTGTTTGACCTAATTTCTTCTAATGTCTTCCAGAGCAAAGCATATAAAATTGTGTTAGAAATTTTATTTTATTTGTGTTTTAGTAAGGAAGAAACTATCAAAGTTCTTTCCAACTTGACAAATCACAAAACCCACTTACTACAAACATGCATGTATTCATGGCATTGCTTATAAAATAGAAAACTATAAAGAACTTTATTTTTCATTTTAAAGATGTGAGGTACAATTCAGAGTTAGTTATACAAATGTGCATTATGCAGGTACCCTTGTTGATAAGGTGTGCTCCCCCCTTGCCCTGGCAATTTCCCGCTACTGCCAATCCCCTTCTTATAGTATTATGATAATTGTTCAAGGTCCGCTTATGAGTGAGAACATGTGATACTCAGTTCTTTGTTTCTGAGATAGATCACTCAGTATTATAGACTCTAAGTCCATCCAAGTTGCTGCAAGGTTCATAATCTTGTCCTTCTTTATGGCTGCATAATATTCCATCGTGTATATGTACTACATTTTTTTTAACCTAGTCCTCTTTCAGTGGGCAGCATGGTTGGTTCCATGTTTTTGCTATTGTGAACAATGCTGCAATAAACATGCATGTGCAGGTATCTTTTTCATAGAGTGATTTGAGTTCCTTCAGGTATTATAAAGAACCTTAAAGTCTCATTTGTTCCCATCTGGTCCCATGCTCCTGATGAGATGTAATCACTAAACTTCATTTTATTCTCTTTATTTCTTCTTGGTTTTTCTTTCAGATTGCCATATGTGCGTATTCTCAGAGACAATACACACTTAAGTTTTGTACCTTTTTGAGCATTTTGTAAGATGAGATCATATCACATATTCTGCAACTTGCTTTCATAACTCATTACGTTTGCAAGAGTCACTTATGTGGATGTGTAAAGTGGCAGTTCATGCACTTTTACTGCTGCACAGTATTTTGCTTTGTGAATATATCATAATCTACCCATTCAACTGCCAGAAAACATTTGGGCTGTGAACTGTTAGTTGCTATTAAAAGTAATGGTGTTCTTAGAAGTTTTACCCATATTTCCTTGTTTATGCATGCAAAAATCTATCTAGGTTATATACCTAGGAGTAAAATTACTAGCCAGAAGAAGATACGCATATATTCCATTTTATCAGATAAAAACAAATTACTTTTCTGAGTGTTTTTACCAATTCAGACTCCCACAGCAGTGTCTAAAAGTTCCCATTTTTCCACATGCATGGCAGCACTTGGGGTACTCAAACTTAATTGTAGCCAATATGGAGGACACCAAATATACCTTATAATATTACCACTTGTATTTCCCTGATGTCTCATGAGATAAGCATTTTTATGGTTTATCAGCCATTAATGTAATTCCATATATAAAATGCCTTTGGTATCATGGTCTTCTTTCTACAGTTTTTCTTATTCTTATTGATTTGTAGAAATGCATACATTCTAGATCATAATCATTAGTCTGCTATATTTAATATATGTACATTTTTATTGGGCCTTGATAAACAGGACCTACACAAAGACATTTTCTACTAAGACCTCATCTCAGGGATTTTGGGGCCACCTAAATAATGTAAACTCATACTCCAAATCCACTTGTGGGCTAGTTTATGCTTAAGAATTCTCAGAAGAAAAGAAACAGTTTCCCTTTTTTCACTTAGCGGTCAGTCTGAGAACCACAAGGATTTGTACGGCCCCACGGTTCAACCTTTGGCTGAAGTTTTGGTTCTCAGGCCTGGGGTGTCTCCACCTAACTGCCCATTTTAAAGGGCCCCAGGACATGGCTTGGCCTCTGGAAGACCGGGCCCCAAGCTCAGTCATTTCTCTGGAAACGAGTTCTCGCTTTACCTTAACATTCGAGAATAGCCCTCATTTTTTGCCATTTCCACGATGAAATGAAAGGAAAGCTCATTTTATAGTCTACACACCGTGTACTGGAAGTGCTTCTTGGGTTAGTTTGTCTGGCATGATGTTGCTAATAAAACATTTCAAGAAATTAAATGAGTTACTAATACCCCAAGGAAAATAATATAGTTCATAGTAACAAGGTGTTTCATGGGAAGCACAGTGATCATCTGAACAACAATTTTATAGGGCAATTGGAGGGACCATTTAACCAAAAGAAGGAGGAAGAGGAGGAAGGTTCTCTATCAGAAATCACGTATTACTTAAGCAAGACAATCTTGCACAGTGAGATAATACACGGAGGAGAGAATATTTTCTATTTAGGAATTCCTTGTTTTACTTAGATTTGTAGTGCATTTAAGATAAAATAGTAAGGGCCTTCGTTCTCTCAATCAGGAAATATTTATTGATTTCCTTCTTCAATGTCAGGTACAGAACTCAGCTTCTAACAAAGGCAGAGCAAGTGATTCAGGCAAACTCGCCTGGCGAAAACGTTGTGTGTGTGTGTGTGTGTGTGTAGTATAAACACATATGTATATGTATACATTATTACATATACATATTCATATATTTACATATATTTTAATTAGATTTCCAGACAAAGTAGAAAAGTAGAATGAGTCAGAAGCAGTAATTGAAGGATAGTGAATGAGAATTTTTCCAAACTGACAGAAGGCACCATCTTGAATTAGGTATGACTCCTTCCCTCCAAGAACTCACAATCTACTTAGATCAATGAGTAAATAAATATACAGTTAAAACGTAAGGCGTCAGTAGCAAAAACATGGAACCAACCATGCTGCCCATCAAAAGAGGACTGGATTTTTTTTAATGTGATACAAATACAGGATGGAATATTATGCAGCCACAAATGAGGACAAAATTATGAACTTTGCAGCAACTTGAATGGACTTAGAGTCTATAATACTGAGTGATCTATCACAGAAACAAAGAACTGCGTATCACATGTCCTCACTGATAAGCAGACCTTGAGCAATTATCATAATACTGTAAGAAAAGGATTGGCAGTAGTGAGAATCTGCAGGGGTAGGGGCATACCCCATCAACAAGGGTAACTGCATAATGAACATCTGTAGACGTAAACTTGAATTGTACCCCACATATTTAAAATAAATTAAAAAATAAAAAAGTAAACAAATAAATGAATAAAATGTAGGATGTCAAGTGCAGAAGTGGGGAATTCAGGTAGGAGGAAAAATATAGGCAAAATGGAGCAGCTGAGAAAGGCTCCCACAGATTTTGTTAGAGCTGATGCATGAAGACGACACTGTTTATTTTGACAGAATATATTTATTTTATTTAAATGCCATAATAATTTTAATTATTATTTTGGCCATACTAGTTTTCTTATTATGCAAATGGGAAACAACAGCACTGAAATTTTGAAGCTGAGCTGACAAACCAAGCTCCAGAAAAGCAAATGAAAGAAACTGTTTTTTAAAATCTTATCCATTTGAGTTGCAAAATTTCTCTCATAAAAGGCTAGATTTGTCAAGCATTTGGAATAAATGCCGTTGGCAAATCGGAATCCAATATGAGGTTTCTTGTGTTCCTCTTTGCTTTGAGTCTGATTTTTCCCAGACTGACGAATTCCATAATAAGACCATCAAGCAGACTTCTATGGCGCTATTCCAATTCTGGACATGTAATGAAGAGTCATTCAAAAGCAATCATTAAGGCTTTGGGAGGAAAGACCCTTCAAGGTTAACGTTTATATTCCAAAGAGTTTTGTTTTGTGTATCATTCCAAAGAGAGTTGCCACATTACTGAATCTGCATAGACTGTTTTACTGCTTATGATAGCCTGAAATGTAAGCCAAGTCTCATAAACAAATTTATTAAATAAGCGATTTAAATAATTTGTTATGTATTACACCCGCTTCTAGTAGAACTGAGCTTCTCTGGTATGTGCGCTCTCTCTCTCTGCCCCAAGGGAATAAATAATCCTAGAAAATAAACCGGATGCAGACACATGATAATCAGCTCATCATGTGAGGAAATTCACATTTAGACTGGTGTCCTAACAAATACAGATAGTCACTTTTTTCATCTTTTAAGACTGAGATCATTTAAGCTTTTTGGGGTATAATGGATACTGTAACTGTACGCCAAAAAATGTGCATATTTGATGTATCGTTTTAATGAGTTTGGACAGATGCACACACCTGTGATACCACAATCAAGGTACAAAACATATTCATCACCTCCAAAAATTCCCTTGTGTCCTTTTGTGGTTTTGCTTTGTTTTGGTTTGTCTGTGGCAAGAACATTTAACATGAGATCTATTCTCAACATATTTTAAAGTGTGCAGTACTGTATTTTTAACTACAGGTACTACGTTAACTACAGGTACTACAGCAAATCTCTAGAATTTATTTGTCTTGCATAACTGAAACTTTATACCATTGGGCAACAATTCCCAATTGCCTCCTTCCCTCAGATAACCACCATTCTATCATCTGCTTCTATAAGTCTGACCACCTCATATAAGTAAAATAATGCAGAATTGTTCATCTGTGACTGATTTATTTCCCTTAACATAATGCCTTTCAAGTCCATTTATGTTGCTACAAATCATAGAATTTCCTTCTTTTTTAAGGCTGAATAATATTCTACTGTACTTACATGCACATAAATACATACATGCCATATTTTTCTTATCTATTCGAATATCCTTGGCCTTTTGTGTAGCAAAGGTCAACAAATAACTTGCATAGTAAGAAGTACATCTAAATTAAAATCTTCTTGATATTCATTCATTCATCTATTCATTAAATCAGTGAATGTTTAGAAAAAGGCCCACCTTGTCCCATTTTCTTGTACTAGCTTCTGAGAAAGTGTGTCAAACAAGAGAAAATTCTTGTTCTCTCAAAATTCATAGCCTAAAGACAGACAATAGGCAAGTCAGTCAGAGCACAATGTCAAAGTCAGAGTCAACAGTACAATGAGCGCTGTAATGATCGTTATTCATCTGGAATGTTTAGAGCAGAGAAGGGTGCCCGGGTCACCCTGGAGCAGGAAGGTGGTGCCCCAGAGATGGCCTGTCAACAAAACAAGTAGCTCCATGAAGTCACTTTCTGTATGTCATTTATCTTATCTTCCATAAGCACCTACTGTAGTGAAGCTAAGAAAGCAGAAAAATAGAGAAAGAGCTGATAGAGAGAGGAAAAATATAAAGGAAACTGGACTCTTGTGAAATGAAAACTGCTTAGAAAATGGTGAAAAAACAGAGTTGCCGTTGCAGAGAAGTAGATCAGCAGTGTGGACTGCGGGCTGGAACTCAAAAGAAAAGAATGCAGGTATAAAAGTAATCAGAGAGATCATAGGTCTGAAAGAAAAATAGAAACCTCTCATAAGAACAACTAGAATCCCTGAAGATGAGAACAGAATGAATGGGAGAGAGTGTCCAAAAACAGAATGGAAGGAAATGAGGAACTGGGAGAAAGCCTAACTTATGCTCAGCCTGTACTGAACAAAAACTAATGGAAGGTAATTAATTGCCATGCCTATGTTGTATAGCATGCCAGATTAAATGCTGAAGTTTCAGGTAGGTTCTAAATTCAGGAGAGAAGTCAGAACTAGAGTTACAACATGAGAGTCCCTGGCACAAGGAAGGTATTTAAAGCTGTGTCACCAGATGACATAATTAGGGAGGTGGGTAGTAGAAAAGAAGGGTGACCTGAGATGAAAAGCCCAGGTATTTCAATGATTGAGGTTTGAGCGGAAGACAAATAGACTGCTGATGATGGAGAAGTCCTTCTGAGGAAGAAAGTAAGCCAAGTAGCCAATGGAGTGTGGTAAGCATCACCAGTAATTAAGTAAATGCAAATTAAATTGTTAGACATCAAATTTGATCAAGTATATTGGCAAGAATTAGTCAATTTGATTACTTATGTCACTTGAAAGTCAATCTTGCAAATGTAATTATAGATTTTGAATATTTTTTTACCTGATCTCATTTTTTTTTTATTTTAAAGATTATCTTCTCATTTTTAAGAATTTATCTTCCTAATTCCAGTCAGAATGGCCATCGTCAATAACTCAAAAAACAATAGATGCTGGAGAGGATGAGGGGAAAAGGGAACTCTTCTACACTGCTGGTGGGAGTGTAAACTAGTACAACCTCTGTGGAAAACAGCGTGGCGATTCCTAAAAGATCCTAAAAATCAACCTTCCATACAACATCGCAACTCCCCTACTGGGAATATACCTGGAAGAACTCAAATCACTGTATAAAAAAGACACCTGCACAGGTATGTTTATTGCAGCATTATTCACAATAGCAAAAACATGGAACCAACTGTGCTGCTCATCGAAAGAGGACTGGATAAAAGAAAAAATGTAGGACAAATGCATGATGGAATATTACACAGCCAGCCATAAAGAAGAACAAAATTATGAACTTCGTATCAACTTGGAGGGACATAGAGTTTATAATACTAAGTGTTCTGTCACAGAAACAAAGAACTGAGTACCACATGTTCTCACTCAGAAGTGGACCTTGAACAATTATTTTAATATTATAAGAAACTGGGCTCGGTGGCTCAGCCCGTCATCCCGCGCCTTTGGGTGGCTGAGGTGAGTGGATTGCCTGAGCCTGCAGGTTCGAGACCCACCTGGGCAGCGAGACCTCATCTCTACAATAAATCAAAAAATCAGCCAGGCATGGTAGCACATGCCTGTAATTCCGGCTACTTGGAAGGCTGAGGCGGAAGGATCGCCGGAGCCCAGCAGGTCGAGGCTGCAGTGGCCGGGAGCGGCCACTGCACTGCAGTCTGGGCAACAGAGTGAGACTCCTACTCAAAAAAAAAAAAAAAAATAATATATATATATATATAATAAAGGGATTGGCAGTAGTGGGAAACTGCCAGGGGAGGGGGGGCACACCTCATCAACAAGGGTATCTGTATAATGAACATTTGTATACCTAACCCTGTACTGTACCGCACATCTTTAAGATTAAAAATTTTAAAATAAAAATAAATAAAAAGAGAATTTATCTTAAGAAACTTAAGAAACAGGAAAGAGCACCATGTAGTACTATTTATAATGAGAAAATTACTAAACTTCTAGGAAGAAGTGAAGGGCATATTAATTACGGTGCATGAATATAGTAGAGTTTTATGTAGTCACTAAAAAGATGGGGAAATCCATGTATTTAAATATATATATATAATATGTGAAATACTTATTTACATGATAATACTCACAATGTGCTGTAACAAAAATGCCATTTGTAGAATTACATTAAACAAAATTGATTATAGAAATACAAAGTTGTTCCAATGATATACTCTATATAAAATTTAAGTCAGTATGCAAATATTTATACACACAAATAGTCCAGAAGAATAAACTCCAAATGTTAGTAACAATTCTCTCTGCAAAGTAAGATATTTTGATAATTTTGACTTCAATGTTTATATTCTTTCATAATAATTTATGATGTATATTATATATAATAAATGCATATTTTATATATAAAATTAATACATGTATATATACTTAGCTAGGGGAGCCAATCAAGGTATCTTACCTTAAAGTAAAGAGGCACACCTCAGCAACAAGGGTTGATTAACATTGTATACCTAACCCTGAACTGTACCCCACATCTTTAAAATAAAAAACTTTTAAAAAAAAGACAAAAAATCTTTCTCTTCTCATTTTCCAGCTTTCCCTTTTGAATGTTCTCCTGGTCCCCATAAATACAGTCACACCCAACATAGAGCTCTGAGATGCTAGCAAAGACTGATTCTGGGCAGCCAGACAAAAAAATCCTCCATCTCACTCTAGATTTTAAAGCAATAAAATGTGTGTCAAAGTGAAAATTTTCCTCCTTCCATTTCAAGTGAACATGAAATGGTCTCTTTTTAAAATATTTATTTATTTGTTTAACTGACACAAACTGCATATATTTATAATGTATGACATGGTATGTTGCCATAAGAGGAGACCTCCTCAAAAAAACAGATTTTATTAATTAAAAATTGTGTGTTCATTCTTATATGTTTAAACTTCATTCACCTTCAAAGAACTCTCTGTTTGCTACAATACATCTATCAAGATGCTTTTTCAGCTGCTCAAAACAGTTTTTGAACTTGTTGATTTTGATGCCTTTTAGTGCTTCTGTTATTTTTGTTTTACCTCTTCCACATCAGCAAAATGTTTCCCTTTAAGGACTTTTTTCATCCAAGAAAATTTTTTAAAAATGTCACTCAGGGTGAGATTGAGTGAATAGGGAGGTTGAGACACAGGGGCCATGCTGTTTTTGGTCAAAAATTGCTGAACGCTCAGCTGGTGTGAGCAGATGCACTCATAAATCGGCCATCATGAAGTGGGCAAATGCTGAAATAATCTTCAAAAAAACAATTCACTGAATCTGAACGCAGCCTCTCACAACAACACTATCTGATACACTGATGCTGATAGGTTACTAGAACACTCACCTGTGGCAGGGAGGCCTCTACTACTAGAGGCCCACCTTCCAAAAAAATAATAATTGGGTTTTTTTGGGGGGGTGTGTCCCACCTTGTGTATGTATACATTGTGAAATGGGTAAATCAAGCTACTTAAATTCATTACTTCACATACATACAACAGTTTTTTGTGATGAGAACATTTTAAATGCACGTTGTTAGCAATTTTCAGGTATACAATACATTGTTCTAACTATAGTCCACAGTTGTGTAATGCATCTCCTGAACTTATTTCTCCTGTCTTACTGAAGTTTAGTATCTTTTGATCAGGATCTCCTAAGTACTCACTTTCCTCAGACTCTAGTAACCACTATTCTATTCTCTGCTACTGCTACCCTGAACACAGGTTCTTATTCCTGCTGCCTAGAAAAACAAAAAACAAAAAGAAAAAACTGATGCAGCCATTATAATGGAGAAAGAGTGAATATCACAGTGCAGCTAAGTGAAGACGGCAAGAGAAACCTCTCAACTCCACCTTCCTGAAGATTCAGAAGATAAAGTTTTAAAAACTTGGCAGGAAGAGGGATAGGGGTTGCTGATTGATTGATGGGAGAGTTGTCAAGACTGTCTTCCTTGGACTCTGTGACCAGTAGAGGACTCCCTGGTGCTCTGGACCAGGGGAGGAGATCGGGTTAGCCAGAGTACAAAGCCTGAAAAAGATCTCAGATGCCATTCTTAGGTTTTACAACAGATGTTGGCTATAATCCAATTCCTCTGACCCTGAGGTGCCACTCACTGTCCCTGAGCCATGATGGAGGCAATTGACTTCTTGTCTCCACAAGCATTCATATGTTGACTAGCCTTGTGGGGCAGCTTCCCCTTCTCCCCAGGAGTCTGACAAGAAGGCAATGGCAAGTAAACTTAGAAGCAACACATTCATTAATTTCTAATTATTGTTACAGCTTTCATTCCATCACCCAATATTAATTCTATATAGGCAGTTTCACTACTACGAGTCTGACTATCTCCGATTCCATATATAAGTGAGTTCATGCAGTATTTGTCTTTCTGTGCCTGGCTTGTTTCACTTGCCACCATCTCTTCCAGACTCAGCCATGTTGTCACAAAGCACAAAAACCATGTGGTCATACCAGTGGATACAGAAAAAGCATTTGACAAAACTTAACAGCCTTTTATTATTAAAAAAAAAACACTTAACAAATCAGGTGCAGAAGAAAAGCATCTCAACAAATAAAGCCTGTATGTGACAATCCTACAAATCTTATACTCCATGGCGGAAAGTTGAAAGTTTTTCCACTAAAATGAGAGAACAAGACAAGAATGCTCACTCTCACCACATTTATTCAACATAGCACTGGAAGTCCCAGCCAGAGGAATTAGGCAAAAGAAAGGAATAAGTTAAGTTGATACTGCTTACAGACAACATGATTTTTATCTATGTATCTATCAGCAATCTAAAGATTCTACTAAAAAACTGTGATAACCAGACGGGAACAAGATGGTGATGACATAGGTGGACTTGTGAGATTCTCCAAATGTGAGTTCCCAAAAAGACTCTTACTTATCTTCCCCCATCCCCAGCCCACCACCAGCCACACTGGCCTGAGGCTCAGGGACCTTCGGTCCCACGCAGGGCCGGATATTGCGGCCCCCTGCTGCTACTGTTCCACCGTGTGTGTGGGAGTCTCGGGTCCCAGCTCCCTCCCTGGCTACATCATCTCCTGCCCAGCACCCAGCACCAAGCCACCGGTCACTCAGGGAGGCTCTGGGCGCCAGCCCCTCAGAGACACCGGTCCCATTCCTGGCTGAAGTACCCTGTAGGGGGCCCAGGGCCACTCTCTGCGCTCACTGCCTGCCATTTGGAGCTTTGGAGCTCTGGAGCTCTGGGTCCACCCTGGCTGAGGCACTCAGCATGTGACCCCAAGCTGGGGGATCCAGACAAGCGGACAGAAACGGATCTGCAAAAACTGCCTCAGCCATTCTCCAGGCAGAGACTTCCATTGCCCAGCCCACATATCAAGAAACCCTACCTCAGTTCCTAAGGTAACGTCACAAAACAGGAGACAAAGCCCCACCCCTACACTGAATCAGACAAAAGTAACCCCCAGGCAGCCGACTAAAAAAAAAAAAAAAAACCCAAACTGTGAGTAAATCTAGGTACCTGCAACGAAAAACAAAGGGGGGAGGCCAGAGATCAGAGCTGAAGTGACTTTAGTCTGATCGTTTTTTTTGACTTGAGATTTTATCATTTTGACTGTTTGTTTTGATCACGTTTGTTGTTTGCCTTCAGACGTACACTGTTTCTTGATTTCTTGATCTGTCTCTGTGTAGCTAGAAGTATTCTTTAGGGAAACTTTCTTATGTGTCTTTTTTCACTTCTTTCCAGCCTTGTGTCTCTTTCTCACCTGATAATTGGTATATATGTCTGTTTTCCCTCTCACTTTTCTCTCTTTCTAACTTGCCATTGACCCCCACTTCCTCCATTATTTTCCTCTTTTATACCCCCCTTTTTAATCTAGGGACCAAGAATACATACTGCTAAATGGACAGGCAGTAAGGTAGAGGGAAATAGGTTCCAGTGTGCACACACATCTGTTCATGGATGCTAGAATCAGCATATACATTCTGAACCACAGCTTCCCCTCAGTTGAACCTCAAAACTGTAAAAAGTACAGATTGCAGCCTACAGTCCAACCTCAAAAGTGAACAAAGCCAGAAGACCCTCATAAGGAAGAACAGGATATTGCAGAAGAGAAAAAAAAGCAACCCCATCTTCTCTCAAAAATAGAATTAAAGAAGGGGAGGGAAAGGGGGAGAGAGAGAAAAATCTACACAAATGGAGAAAAACCAAAAGAAGCGTATGGGTCTCTCCCAGACCCCTGGAGGGCAGACACTGAGAAAACTGACTTCAGAATGCAAACAATGAAGAACCCCCAGAATGAAGGGTCTCAAACTACAAATCTAGATATCAAGACATTAATGGAGAGACTAAAAAGAATTGAGAACACACAAGAAGAAACTAGGAAGGAGCTGATATCTGAGATAACAGTAATGAAGAATATTGTGAATGAAATAAATAACAAACCGATAAGCATGGAAAGCAGAATTACCCAAGCAGAAGAAAGAATCTCAGAACTTGAGGACCAAAATATAGAACTAGCCCAAACTCTTAAAAACATAGAAAATAAGCTCAAAAAGACAGAACAAAACCTTCAAGAGATGAGCGATTACTTCAAGAGATCGAAACTAAGAGTAATTGACCTTCCTGAGGCACAAAGAGAGACAGAGCCCACACTGGAACAAACTGTCCATGAGATCATTCAAGAAAACTTCCCTTATCTAATCAGTGATGCAAAAATTCAAACACAAGAGATTCAGAGAACCACTGCAAGACAACAAATGAGAAGACCAACTCCTAGACACATAATAATTCACCTAAACAAAGTAAGCATAAAAGGAAAATCCTAAACGCAGCAAGAGAAAAAGACCAGATCACCTACCATGGAAGACAAATGAGAATAGCAGCAGATTTATCTACAGAAACCCTGCAGGCTAGGAGTGCTTGGAGCCTTATCTTCAAAGTCCTAAAAGATAAACAATTTCAACCAAGAATAATCTATCCAGCCAAGTTAAGCTTCATCAGTGAGGAAGAATTAAAATCTTTCCCAGATATCAAATCCCTAAAACGTATGCTGCCACCAAACCACCTCTACATGAAACACTTCAGAAAGTACTAAACACAGAAGAAAAGGAAAAAAGAACAACGTTCTTCACAAGAGTACAGGAAAAAGAATGAAATACACATGAACCAGCTCGAAAATCAAAAGATAGACAAAAAGAAAAAAAAACCAAGTGGAAGAACAACAACTCTATAAGAACTCTATGATAGGGATGAAAACACATTTCAATAATGAGCCTGAATGTGAATGGACTAAATGCACCACTGAAAAGACATACAAGGGCAAAATGGATAAAATATCACCAGGCAACAATATACTGCCTTCAAGAGACCCATCTCACTAGAAAGGACATGCACAGACTCAAAGTAAGAGGATGGGAAACAAATTTTCAGGTGAATGGAACACAAAAGAAAGGAGGAGTTGCGATCCTAATTTCAGACAAAATACTATTTAAGCTATCAAAAATTTAAAAAGATACAGAGGGCCACTACATAATGATAAAAGGTTCACTCCATCAACAAGAAATATCTATTCTAAACATATATGCACCCAACATAGGTACGCCAACTTTCATAAAATAACTTCTAGGAAAACTAAAGAAAGATATTGACTCTAACACCATCATAACTGGGGACTTTAATACCCCACTCACAACCCTAGACAGACCATCAGGACAAAAAATCAGCAAGGAGATCTGGAGCCTCAATGTGACTCTTGAACAAAAGGACTTAATTGATACCTACAGAACACTTCATCCAAAGACCACAGAATACACATTCCACTCATCACCACATGGAACAAATTCTAAGATCGACCACATAATTGGCCATAAATCAAGCATAAGCAAATTTAAAAGGACCGAAATTTTACCATGCAGCTTCTCGGACCATAGTGGAATAAAAATAAACATTGACACCAACAAGGTCCCCCCAAAACCCACAAAGACATGGACACTAAACAGCATGATGCTAAACAACTCCTGGGTCAATGATAAAATCAAAACAGACATCAAAAGATACCTGGAAACAAATGAAAATGAAGAAACATCTTACCAAAATCCCTGGGACACCTTGAAAGCTGTAGTAAGAGGGGAATTTATATCCCTACAAACACACATGAAGAAAATGGAAGGAACACAAATTAACAGCCTAACAAGCCACCTAAGGAAGCTGGAAAAGCAAGACCACAAAAACCCAAATTTCAGCAGAAGAATCCAGATGACCAATATAAAAGCCCTGGCATAGAAGACAAAAAGATAATACAAATAATCAATGAAACAAAAAGCTGGTTCTTTGAAAGGATAAACAAGATCAATGGTCCCCTAGCTAGACTGAACAAGAAAAAATGAGAAAAAAACCCAAATAAGCACAAACAGAAACACAAAAGATGAAGTCATATCTGATCCTGAAGAAATACAAAAGATCATTAGAGACTATTACGTACACTTGTATGGAAACAAACTTGAAAACCTTAAGGAAATGGAGGACTTTCTGACATCACACTACCTACCTAGGTTGGAACAAGAAGAAATTGAGACCCTAAGTATACCAATAACAATCAAAGAAATTGACTATGTAATAAGAAAACTACCTACAAAAAAAAAGCCCTGGACCAGATGGCTTTCCATCAGAATTCTACAAGACATTTAAGGAGGAGCTGATCCAATCCTACTGAAGGTATTCCAGGTGATTGAAAAAGATGGAACTCTCCCCAAATCCTTTTATGAAGTCAAAATCACATTGATACTCAAGCCAGGTAAAGATCCAACAAAGAAAGAGAACTACAGACCAATATCTTTGATGAACATAGATGCTAAAATTATCAACAACATCCTAGCAAACCGGATTCAACAATACATCTCAAAAATCATCCATCATGAACAAGTAGGCTTCATTCCTGGGATGCAAGACTGGTTGAACTTGTGTAAAACCATAAATGTAATTAAATAAATCTACAGATGTCAAAACAAATACCACATGATTATATCATTAGATGCAGAAAAGGCTTTTGATAAAATCCAGCACCACTTCTTGATAAAAACCCTCTAACATCTAGGCATACGGGGAACATACCTCAAAATAGTAAAAGCCATCTACGAGAAGCCCACAGCAGCATACTCCTAAACGGACTAAAATTGGAACCATTTCCCCCTGAAAACTGGAATAAGACAAGGATGCCCACTCTCACCCCTCCTGTTCAACATAGTATTGGAAGTCCTGGCTCAAGCAATCAGAGAAGAGAAGGCAATCAGGGGTATCAAAATAGGAAAAGAGGAATTCAAGTTATCTCTCTTTGGAGATGATATGATTGTGTACCTTGAAAACGCAAAAGAATCTGCAAAAACCTCCTACACTGAAAAAGGCATTTGGCAAATTCTCAGGATATAAAATAAATGTGCAAAAGACAATCGCATTTCTTTACACCAATAATAAACAAACAGAAACTCAAATAAAAAGCATAATTCCATTCACAATAGCAACAAAAAAAAATGAAATACCTTGGCATCTTCCTAACCGGAGAAGTGAAAGACCTTTACAATGAAAACTATAAAACACTACTCAAAGAAATCAAAGACGACACAAACAAGTGGAAAAATATCCCATGCTCATGGATTGGAAGAATCAACATTGTGAAGATGTCCATCTTACCTAAGGCAATCTACAAATTCAATGCAATAGCCATCAAATTACCAGCAGCATTCTTCTCAGACCTAGAAAAAACAACACAGGAATTCGTATGGAAACACAAACGCCCAAGAAGAGCCAGAAGAATCCTCAGCAAAAAAAACAAAGCAGGTGGTATCACATTACCAGACTTCAAACTTTCCTATAAAGCTACAATCATCAAAACAGCTTGATATTGGTATAGGAACAGGCATATAGATCAATGGAATAGAATTGAGATTCCAGACTTGAAACCTCAACTCCTCAATGAACTCATCTTCGACAAGGCCTCCACCACCTATCACTAGGAAGAGGAGAACCTATTCAGTAAATGGTGCTGGGAAAACTGGCTGACCACATGCAGAAGATTGAAACAGGACCCCTATCTATCCCCATGCACAAAGGTTAGCTCCAAATCGATCAGAGACCTAAATGTAAAACCTCAACCATAAGAACCTTAGAAAATGAAGGACATACCCTTATGGAAATTGGCACTGGCATCCAATTCTTCAACAAAACCCGAAACCCAGAAGTCATAAGAGAGAAGATAGACAAGTGGGACTTCATTCAACTGACAAGCTTCTGCAAAGCCAAAGAAACCATCAAGAGAGCAGGGAGACAGCCTACAGACTGGGAAAAAGTATTTGCCAACACCAGGTCTGACAAAGGCTTAACATTTTGGATCTACAAGGAACTCGAATGTGCTGAAAAGAAAAAAACAAATGACCCCTTTATAAAATGGACAAAAGATATGAACAGACACTTCACAAAGGAAGACATCTGAGCAGCCAACAGACACATGAAGAAATGTTCAACCTCACTAATCATCGGGGAGATGCAAATCAAAACCACACTGAGATACTACTTAACTTCAGTCAGAATGACAATTATCAACAACTCAAAAAATAACAGCTGCTGGAGAGGGTGTGGCGAAAAGGGAAACTTCTACACTGTTGGTGGGAGTGCAAACTAGTGCTACCTCTGTGGAAAGCAGTGTGGCGATTCCTAAAAGCTCTAAATATCAACCTCCCATATGACCCCGCAATCCTCCTACTGGGAATATATCCTGAAGAACTCAAATCACTCTATAAAAAAGATAGCTGCACATGTGTGTTTATTGCAGCATTGTTCACAATAGCAAGAACCTGGAAGCAACGATCCTGCCCATCAAAAAAGGACTGGATTAAAAAATGTGGTACATATACATGATGGAATACTATGCAGCCATGAAAAAGAACAAAATCTTGAATTTCGCAGCAACCTGGATGGAACTAGAGTCTATAATACTGAGTGACCTCTCACTGAAACAAAGATCCGAGTATCACATGTTCTCACTCATATAATGGACCTTGAACATCCAATGTAATACTAAAAGAAAATGACTGACAGAGGTGGGAAACTATGGCGGGGGAGAGATGGGATTAACGGTAGCAAATATCTGTCTGGGAATGGGGAAACACCTCTTATCAACCGGGTGCCCGAATGAAATGTATTTGTATACCTAACCCTTAACTGTACCCCACAACATCATAATAGAAAATATTGATTAAAAATAACTGTGATAACCATAAAATTCTCTTTTTTTAATATAATCTATATTTTTATTATGATATTGTGGGGTACAGTTAAGAGTTAGGTATACAAATATGCTTTGTTCAGGCACCCTTGTTGATAAGAGGTGTCTCCTCATCCCCTGACAGATGTTTACTACCATTAATCCCATCTCCCCCCCCATGACTTCCCACCACTGTCAGTCATTTTCTTATGGTATTATGTTAGATGATCAAGGTCCACTATATGAGTGAGAACATGTGATAATCAGATATTTGTTTCCGTGAGAGGTCACTCAGTATTATCGACTCTAGTTCCTTCCAGGTTGCTGAAAAATTCATGATTTTGCTCATTTTTATGGCTGCATAGTATTCCATCATGTATATGTACCACATTTTTTTAATCCAGTCCTCTTTTGATGGACAGCATGGTTGGTTCCAGGTTCTTGCTATTATGAGCAATGTTGCAATAAACATTTGTGTGCAGGTATCTTTTTTACAGAGTGATTTGAGTTCTTCAGGGTATATTCCCAGGAGGGGGGTTGCAGGGTCATATGGAAGGTTGATATTTAGAGCTTTTAGGAATCGCCACACTGCTTTCCACAGAGGTTGCACCAATTTGCACTCCCATCCAACAGTGTAGAAGTGTTCCCTTTTCACCACACCCTCTCCAGCAGCTGTTATTTTTGAGTTGTTGATAATTGCCATTCTGACTGGAGTTAGGTGGTATCTCAGTGTGGTTTTGATTTTGCATCTCCCTGATGATTGGTGAGGTTGAACATTTCTTCATGTGTCTGTTGGCTGCTCGGATGTCTTCCTTTGTGAAGTGTCTGTTCATATCTTTTGCCAATTTATAATGGGATTGTTTGTTTTTCTCTTTTCAGCACATTCGAGTTCCTTGTAGATCCAAGATGTTAAGCCTTTGTCAGACCTGGTATTGGCAAATACTTTTTCCCAGTCTGTAGGCTGTCTCCCTGCAATCTTGATGGTTTCCTTGGCTTAGCAGAAGTTTGTCAGTTTAATGATGTCCCACTTGTCTATCTTATATCTTATGGCCTGTGGGTTTCGGGTTTTGTTCAGGAATTAGATGCCAGTGCCAATTTCCAGGAGGGTATGTCCTTCATTTTCTAAGATTCTTATGGTTTGAGGTTTTACATTTAGGTCTTTTGTTGGGAGCCGGCCATGGAGGCCCACTGAGCATTAGGGATCAGGAAGGACCATTGACCCCGAAACCACTAGGATGTGTTTGGGAGCTATTGACCCCATTTTCTCCCCCTTTCTACTCAGCACTAACCAGATTAAGCTCCTGTGAGCTCAAAACATAAAAACTCTGAGACCAGGATGAACACAAGCTAACTTGAGAAGCTCATTGCTCCCATTCTTCCGCAAACTGCAGTTTTGGCTTTCATACAACTTATAATTCAAACTCGTGTCACATCTAAGAGCCTTAGTATTGGTCACAGGCTTCTGGGTCATGATCATAGGATTTATTGAAGGTGTAAATTGTAGAATATAGTTTTAGAAGACAGCCATTTTGTTGAAAGAATGCGGCTGGGTTACTTGCAGGTAGCCCACTGTGAACTTTGAACTGGCCACATTCCAAACATTCTTGGATGGTCCACTTTCGTTTGTAAAGTAAATACTTAAGCTTCTATAGAATTGTTTAACTTGGCATAAATCAATCAGCTTAGGATGAAAAAGGTTTATAGAATATGTCAGTCACAGATTAGGTTATCCTTTGTTATGGATTTTAAGATTATCATATGAAAAGGGTTAAAGGAAATCATTGATTAAGTTTTCATGGATTAAGGTTTCTGGTGGGTGGGAGATGCCCCTCCCACATCGGACTTTGTGTATAAAAGACATGTTATAATTCCCAACACACACATCACCTCTGCACTAGCCCGGGAGTCCAGTCTCTTTCTTACTCTCTCTCTCTTTCTCTCTTCCCCCCAATCGCCGACGCCATCTCCACCTTTGGGGTACCCTGAACCCGGTTGAAGCTGGACTTTGGCAAGTGGCGCCTGAACATGGGACCTCAAGGTAAGTTTTCTTTCTTTTTTGGGATGGATAGGACCTCACCCAGGGTGCCACGGACCCCTCTGTAGAGACAGGCAGAGCAAGGAAGGGTCAGCAGTTTAAGAGCCATGATAGAATCATGGGCCAGAGTGAATCTAAAGAAAGGAACATGTCTACCAGTATTTTGAACATATTGTCCGATAGAGGAACCAATTGGCTTGCCTTTTGCATTTTGTATGCCTTAGCTTTATGGAATATTATGTGGGATGCTTTAAATCCACAGCACGATTTCTCTAAAATTCCGGTCAAAAATAAGTACACTCCCCTGCTGGCCGTAGCCTCGATGCCTCCTTTAGACAATGAATTTTTCCCCAAGGAGGAAATGGAGTTGGAGGAGGAAGTGATTGGGTATCATAAGCGAAAAAATCTTGCTAATGTTGCCAAGGCACCTCCTGCCAAACCCTTTAATAGAAATAAGGTGAAAACACCAAAATTCATACCTGGGTTTGTGTCTCCGGCTAATGTAGGTATGCAGGGAGCCAGAAAAAAGGCTGAGAAAGAGGGAGATTTTACCTTGTCTTCTTGCTTTCCAGTAATTTATATGGAAGAAGACGTAGTAAATGAGGCACTTCATTGGGAGCCGCTACCATATAAATTGATTAAGGAACTTAAAGAGGCTTGTACTCAGTATGGTCCTATGGCTCCTTATACTATTACTATTATGGAACAATTTGCCACTTGGTGGATGACACCACAAGATTGGTGACAACTAGTAAAGGCTGTTTGTCAGGAGGAGCCTATTTACTATGGAAAACTGAATTTGAAGATCAGGGAAGGATCCAGAGGGCTGTTAACCAGCAGAGGGATCCAAATCAGTTTCATATTTCTAGCGATATGTTGTTAGGAAAAGGAATATATGAGTCAGTTGACAGCTAACTAATCTTACCCAAGGATATTACTAACTCCAGACCTCTAAAAGATTTATATATTCAGGGAGTTAAAATTAAAGGTCTGCTAGATACAGGGGCTGATGTTTCTTGTATTGCTGGGAAAGACTGGCCGTCTTCCTGGCCAACACAAGCAGCCCCATCAGGACTCATTGGTATTGGTCGAGCGCCCTCTGTAGCCAAAAGTTCTCAAATCTTAAATTGGACAGATAACAAAACTTCAGGAACCTTTTGTCCCTACATCATTCCTTCCATCCCCATCACACTTTGGGGACGCAATATTCTTGCTCAAATGGGCATACTTCTGTATAGTCCAGATGACAAGGTGTCAGTGCAAATGCTACAAATTGGATGCGATCCCTTAAAGGGACTTGGAAGGAACAGACAGGGCATAAAAGGACCTGTTCAGGTTGTAGAGAGGAAAGACCAGTCTGGTATTGGCTAGCCCAAAGACTGAGATGGGTGGCATGAATCCTGTTGAATCAAAGGAATAGACTGGAGAAAAATGTAAACAAAATAAGGGTTTTCACTTCCTTTGTCCTCTCCTATTCCTCCTACAACTCCAATTCCTGCCTTCCCTACTACTCTTGTTTCTTGTAATCTGTTCTGTGAGTCCCTTCACCTTTATCTGGGAAGGAAGGGCAGGCATCTACGGCCATGGACTTTCAGTCTTTCTCTTTTACCTTCAGAGAAGGGGCAGGTGCCAAAGGCCACAGCACCTGACCCCAGCCTCCAGTCTTTCTCTTTTACCTTTGGAGAAGGGGTGAGTGCCAAAGGCCACGGCACCTAACCCCAACCTCCAGACTTCTCACCCCCCCCTTCTCAAGGGGGTGGCTTGGACAAAAGGATGTTAAAAATTCTTCTCTGTTGTCTTCTTATGATAAATTTCTCTCAAGTTCAACTTTCTCAGACGGAAGTAAAGGAATCATATAAGTGAATCCTGTTAGCTAACTACAAAATAGGTGTTAATAAGCAGACTAGACGGAAGGACAAGTTCTTTTGGATGTATTTTACCTCTCAGTCAGCACTGGTGCAAACTCCAAAAATTAGAAAACGGCCCACAAACCCCTCAACTATAACTACTGGACACAGCCTTTAAAGCCCTTTTAAAAACTGGGAGGAGGAAAGAATGCAGGACCAAAAACATAAGATAAACTTACTGCATGCAGTCCAAGATGTTGAGGTGAAGAGCTCACCATCTGCTACCTGGATATGCTGATGACCAGTGAGGAGCACTGGAAGCAACTGAGGGACCAATACTGCTTTAAGTGTGACTACACCACCTCTCAGCGTACCTGCTTGCCCCTTCAATTATATGGAAAAGGACTGGTCACTCATCAAGCGAAATACTAGCTTCCTGAAATGGAGAGACTGTGCTTATAACTCTAAGGTGGACTATACTGTACCTGGTGAAAGACTATATATTAGTGACTGGGGTTTTAATGGCTCTACGCTTGCTGCAACTAGAAGGCACTCCAATGAATGGGTACCAGACAAGCAACTCAACCTCATTTGTGGAGAAACCTCGCAGCCCTTCAACCAGTCAGCCTGTCTAGGCCTGTTGGACAAACTCAGCAATACCACATTAGGGATGCTTGCAGTTCTCTTACATGTTTTTAGTATGAAATAAGTACTAAGTTGTTAAAATTAAGTATCATAGCAATGTTTATAAGGTGTCTTGTACTGGGTGTATTTTTAACTAATTGTTTAGCTAATGCCTTTTACAAAGGTTTTGTTATTCTTGAGCAGCCATCTTATCTGATGATTCTTGTATAATTGTCATCTCGTTGGTATGATGCATATGGTTTACAGATATTGTATGAGACTAATGCTCTTTTAGAAAGACAGAAAAGATTTTTGACTACTTTTAATTTTAGGAATTACAGCTTTAATAGCTACTTTTGAGCTGCAGCACTATCTAGAGAAGTTCATACAACTACGTTTGCTGATTGGCTGTCTAAAAACGTTTCTATTGCCATAGCTATTCAGGAAATCATAGACCAAAAGTTGGAAAGTAAGGTTAGTGCTTTGGAGGAAGGAGTTTTAGCAGTAGGGCAAGAACTTGCGACCTTAAAAAAGAAATTGGCTCTCCGATGTCACTTTGAGTTTAAATCGGTCCATACTTGGGACAAAGTAACTTGGAATTTGGAACCATTCAGACCTGAGTATAGATCTTACTAAATTACATCAAGAAATTCAGGCATCATTTACTAATCAAAAATCATTAATGTCTATACTCATCAATGTGGGAATTTGCGGAGCAGTGATTCTTTTGTTGCTGTGTTTACTCCCAATCCTCTTCAGAGTGCTAAAGAAGAGCAATATGGAGTTTCATGGTTTCGTGCTAAAAACTAAAAAAGGGGGAGATGTTGGGAGCCAGCCACGGAGGCCCACTGAGTGTTAGGTACCAGGAAGGGCCGTTGACCCCGAGATCACTAGGATGCATTTGGGAGCTATTGATCCCATTTTCTCCCCCTTTCTACTCAGCACTAACCAGATTAAGCTCCTGTGAGCTCAAAACATAAAAACTCTGAGACCGGGATGAACACAAGCTAACTTTAGAAGCTCATTGCTCCCATTCTTCCGCAAACTGCAGTTTTACCTTTCACACAACTTATAATTCAAACTCGTGTCACATCTAAGAGCCTTAGTATTGGTCACAGGCTTCTGGGTCATGATCTTAGGATTTATTGAAGGTGTAAATTGTAGAATATAGTTTTAGAAGACAGCCATTTTGTTGAAGGAATGCGGCTGGGTTACTTGCAGGTAGCCCACTGTGAACTTTGGACTGGGCCACATTCCAAACATTCTGGGATGGGCCACTTTCGTTTGTAAAGTAAATACTTAAGCTTCTATAGAATTGTTTAACTTGGCATAAATCAATCAGCTTAGGATGAAAAAGGTTTATAGAATATGTCAGTCACAGATTAGGTTATCCTTTGTTATGGGATTTTAAGATTATCATATGAAAAGGGTTTAAAGGAAATCATTGAATAAGTTTTCATGGATTAAGGTTTCTGGTGGGTGGGGGACACCCCTCCCACATCTGACTTTGTGTATAAAAGACCCATTGTAATTCCCAATGACACACATTGCTTCTGCACTAGATCGGAGTCCAGTCTCTTTCTTTCTCTCTCTCTCTCTCTTCCCCCCAATCGCTGACGCCGTCTACACCTTTGGGGTACCCTGAACCTGGTTGGAGCTGGACTTTGGCAGTCTTTAATCCATTTTGAGTTGACTTTTGTGTATATAGTGATAGGTGGGGGTCCTGTTTCAATCTTCTGCATGTGGTCAGCCAGTTTTCCCAGCACCATTTACTGAATAGGTTCTCCTCTTCCCAGTGGTAGGTGTTGGAGGCTTTGTCGAAGATGAGTTGGTTGAGGAATTGAGGTTTCGAGTCTGGAATCTCAATTCTATTCCATTGATCTATATGCCTGTTCCTATACCAGTACCAAACTGTTTTGATGATTGTAGATTTATAGTAAAGTTTGAAGTCTGGTAATGTGATACCTCCTGCTCTGCTTTTTATTTGGGTTTCTGTTTGTTTATCATTGGTGTAAAGAAATGCGATTGTCTTTTGCACATTTATTTTGTATCCTGAGACTTTGCCAAAGGCCTTTATCACTGTAAGGAGGTTTTTGACAGATTCTTTTGGGTTTTCAAGGTATACAATCATGTCATCTGCAAAAAGAGATAACTTGACTTCCTCTTTTCCTATTTGGATACCCCTGATTGCCTCCTCTTCTCTGATTGTTCGAGCCAGGCCTTCCAATACTATATTGAACAGGAGGGGTGAGAGTGGGCACCCTTGTCTTGTTCCAGTTTTCAGGGGAAATTGCTCCAATTTTTTTCCATTTAGGAGTATGCTGGCTGTGGGTTTCTCATAGATAGTTTTTACTATTTTGAGGTATGTTCCTGTATGCCTAGATGTTTGAGGGTTTTTATCAAGAAGTGGTGCTGGATTTTATCAAAAGCCTTTTCTGCATCTAATGATATAATCATGTAGTATTTGTTTTGACATCTGTTGATGTATTTAATTACATTTATGGTTTTACGCAAGTTGAACCAGACTTGCATCCCAGGGATAAAGCCTACTTGTTCATGATGGATGATTTTTGAGATGTGTTGTTGAATCTGGTTTTGCTAGGATCTTGTTGAAAATTTTAGCATCTATGTTCATCAAAGATATTGGCTTGTAGTTCTCTTTCTTTGTTGGATCTTTACCTGGCTTGGGTATCAATGTGATGTTGGCTTTGTAAAATAATATGGGGAGAGTTCCATCTTTTTCAATCGCCTGGAATACCTTCAGTAGGATTGGGATCAGCCTCTCCTTAAATGTCTTGTAGAATTCTGCTGGAAAGACATCTGGTCCAGGGCTTTTTTTTTTTTGTGGTAGTTTTCTTATTACGTAGTCAATTTCCTTGATTGTTATTGGTCTATTTAGAGTCTCAATTTCTTCTTTTTTAAACCTAGGCAGGTTGTGTGAAGACAGAAAGTCCTCCATTTCCTTGAAGTTTCAACTTTGTTTCCATACAGGTGTACATAGTAGTTGCTAATGATCTTTTGTATTTCTTCAGGGTCAGATGTGACATCATCTTTTTTGTTTCTGATTGTTCTTATTTGGGTTTTTTCTCTCTTTTTTTAGTCAGTCTAGCTAGGGGACCATCAATCTTGTTTATCCTTTGAAGAACCAGTTTTTTGTTTCATTGATTTTTTTGTATTAGCTTTTTGTCTTGTATGCCGGGGTTTTTATTTCGGTGATCTGGATTCTTCTGCTGAAATTAGGGTTTTGTGGTCTTGCTTTTCCAGCTTCCTTAGGTGGCTTGTTAGGCTGTTAATTTGTGTTCCTTCCATTTTCTTCATGTGTGTTTGCATGGATAAAAATTCTCCTCTTACAAACTGCTTTCAAGGTGTCCCAGAGATTTTGGTAAGATGTTTCTTCATTTTCATTTGTTTCCAGGTATCTTTTGATGTCTGTTTTGATTTCATCATTGACCAGGAGTTGTTTAGCATCATTCTGTTTAGTGTCCATGTCTTTGTGGGTTTTGGGGGGACTTTGTTGGTGTCAATGTTTATTTTTATTCCACTATAGTCCGAGAAGGTGCATGGTAAAATTTCGGTCCTTTTAAATTTGCTTATGCTTGATTTATGGCCAATTATGTGGTTGATCTTAGAATATGTTCCATACGATGATGAGTAGAATGTGCATTCTGTGGTCTTTGGATGAAGTGTTCTGTAGGTATCAATTAAGTCCATTTGGTCTAGAGTCACATTGAGGCTCCGGATCTCCTTGCTGATTTTTTGTCCTGATGGTCTGTCTAGGGTTGTGAGTGGGGTATTAAAGCCCCCAGTTATGATGGTGTTAGAGTCAATATCTTTCTTTAGTTTTCCTAGAAGTTGCTTTATGAAAGTTGGTATGTTCGAACATAGGTATGTTCGGTGCATATATGTTTAGGATAGATATTTCTTGTTGATGGAGTAAACCTTTTTATCATTATATAGTGGCCCTCTGTATCTTTTTTAATCTTTGCTAGCTTAGATGGTATTTTGTCTGAAATTAGGATCGCGACTCCTCCTTTCTTTTGTGTTCCATTCGCCTGAAAATTCGTTTCCCATCCTCTTACTTTGAGTCTGTGCATGTCCTTTCTAGTGAGATGGGTCTCTTGAAGGCAGTATATTGCTGCCGGGTGATATTTTATCCATTTTGCCATTCTATGTCTTTTCAGTGGTGCATATAGTCATTCACATTCAGGCAAATTTATTGAAATGTGAGATTTCATCCCTATCATAGAGTTTTATAGTTGTTGTCCTTCCACTTGGTTCTTTGCCTTTTTTTTGGGTTTTTGGGGTGGTTCATGTGTATTTTATTCTTTTTTCCTGTACTCTTGTGAAGAACATTGTTCTTTTTTCCTTTTCTTCTGTGTTTAGTACTTTCTTAAGTGTTTCATGCAGAGGTGGTTTGGTGGCAGCATACGTTTTGGGGATTTGGTATCTGGGAAAGATTTTAATTCTTCCTCACTGATGAAGCTTAACTTGGCTGGATAGATTATTCTTGGTTGAAATTGTTTTATCTTTTAGGACTTTGAAGATAGGGCTCCAAGCACTCCTAGCCTGCAGGGTTTCTGTAGATAAATCTGCTGCTATTCTAATTGGTCTTCCATGGTGGGTGATTTTGCCTTTTTCTCTTGCTGCCTTTAGGTTTTTTTCTTTTATGTCTACTTTGTTTAGGTGAATTATTATGTGTCTAGGAGTTGGTCTTCTCATTTGTTGTCTTGCAGTGGTTCTCTGAATCTCTTGTGTTTGAATTTTTGCATCATTGATTGGATAAGTGAAATTTTCTTGAATGATCTCATGGAAAGTTTGTTCCAGTGTGTTCTCTGTCTCTCTTTATGCCTCAGGAAGGTCAATTACTCTTAGATTCAGTCTCTTGAAGTAATCACTCATCCTTTTAGGTTTTGTTCTGTCTTTTTGAGCTTGTTTTCTGTGTTTTTAAGAGTTTGGGTTAGTTCTATATTTTGGTCCTCAAGCTCTTAGATTCCTTCTTCTGCTTAGGTAAATCTGCTTTCCATGCTTATCGGTTTGTTATTTATTTCATTCACAGTATTCTTCATTACTGTTATCTCAGATATCAGCTCCTTCCTAGTTTCTTCTTGTGTGTTCTCAATTATTTTTAGTCTCTCCATTAATGTCTTGATATCTAGGTTTGTAGTTTGGGACCAGTCATTCTGGGGGCTCTTCATTATTTGCATTCTGAAGTCAGTTTTCTCAGTGTCTGCCCTCCCAGAGGTCTGGGAGGGATCCATATTCTTCTTTTGGTTTTTCTTCATTTATGTAGTTTTTTTCTCTCTCCCTTTTTCCCTCCCCCTTTTTTAATTCTGTTTTTCAGGGAAGGTGTGGTTGCTTTTTTTCACTCTTGCAATCTCCTGTTCTTCCTTATGAGTGTCCTCTGGCTTTGTTCACTTTTGCGGTTGGAGTGCGGGCAGCAGGCCATACTTTTTTCAGTTTTGAGGTTTAATTGAGGGGGGAAACTGTGATTCAGAATCTGTATGCTGGTTCCAGCATCCACCAACAGGTGTATGAGCACACTGGGAAACCCATTTCCCACTGCCTTATAATCTGTCTGTGCATGGTATGTAAGTTTGTTCCCTGGAGTTAAAGGTGGTATAGAAAAGGAAAATAATGAAGGAAGTGGGGGTCAATAGGAAGTTAGAAAGAGAGGAGAGTGAGAGGGAAAACAGACATACATACCAACTAATAGGTGAAAAGGAGACACAAGGGTGGAGAGAAGTGAGAAAAACATGTGAGCAAAATTCCCCAAAGATTACTGGTAGCTACACAGAGACAGACCAATAAAATCATGAAACAGTATAAATCAGGAAGCGAACACAAGTGAGCAAAACTAACAGTCAAAATGATAAAATCAAAAGTCAAAATAGGAGATCTGATCACCATCCTCTCCCCTTTGTTTCCCTTGCAGGCAGCTAGATTTACTCGCAGCTTGGGATTCTGGACGTTGCCTTTGTCTGATTCAGCAGGGTAGGGGCTTTGTCTCCTGTTTAGCGAGGTTACCTTAGGAACTGAGGTGGAGGCAGCTGATAGGTGGGTGGGGCAATGCAAATCTCTGCCTAAAGGATGGCCAAGGTGGCAGTTTCACTTTTTGCAGATCTTTTCTCTCTGCTCATCTGGGTCCTGTCTGGGTCCCTGTGCAATCCACTGTGATGGACTATGCTGGATTGGGAGGCACTGGGGATCAGCTGCACAGCTGGCCACTGAATCCGGGGGGCCACCAGCAGGCTGGGGTGCAGGAGGGGGTCGGGAGTTCCCACCTCTGGAGCTGAGAGCCTCTGGCCAGCACCTCCTTAGATAGGCTGTTCCCTTACACGGCATGGGGTCGCTGCACTAGTGCCTCAGCCAGGGTAAGCCCAGAGCTCCTGAGCTCTGAAGCTCCAAAGGGCAGGTGGTGGGCAGCGAGAGTGGCCTGGGTCCCTCACAGGGTACTTCAGCCAGAAATGGGACCGGTATCTCTGAGGGCGGGTGCCCACAGCCTCCCTGGGTGACCGGCAACTTGGTGGGGGTGCTGGGTGAGATGGTGTAGCCAGGGAGGGAGCTGAGACCCAGGACTCCCAACGGCAGAAGTCACATATAGTAGAGCAGCAGCAGCCGGGGCCACAGTATGCCCTGCGTGGGACCAAAGATCCCCGGGCCTCGAACCAGTGCGCTGGCAGTGAGCAGGGGTTGGGGGAAGAAAAGTAAGAGTCTTTTTGGAACTCACATTTGGAGAATCTCACAAATCCACCTATGCCGTTGTCATCTTACCAGAACTCCCAAAATTATCTCTTGATTGCATCGATGCATGGTGATCTTTTGCTTCAGAGTTATACATATGACTTGTCTTCGATTATAAAAATTACAAATATCTAATATATTGAGAGTTTTAATACATGGTTTGGGAACCAGAGACTTATGAGTTCTAGATTCTAGATTTATTCCACACTTCCCAAATATTTTTGTCCATTTACTTTTGTTAGGTGACTGTTTTGCTAAGGGACTTTGTACTCTACAACTTCCAAACAGAGATGCTTGGCCTAGAATGGTGTTTCCAAGATATAGTATACATGTTAGTTGTATACAGTTAATTTTACGACGTGTCTACAAAAAAACTTGCAGCTATATAGTTTTCCTTATGCACATCTGACTGCTTTTGCTCTACTTTAATTTTTTTTTATGTAGCACTCATTACCATCTAAAGTACTACAGTATATGCTTATTTATTATGTTTCTTATTTATATTCACTCTACTAAAACATAAGCCCTTGGGACAGTATTTTTTCTCTGTTCAATTCACTGATATTCAAGCACCTAAAGCAGTGCCGAGATATAGTAATCATTTGGTAAACATTTGTCATATAAGTGTTTAGACATTGACCTCATGTATCAAAATAAATATAAACAGATGACTCTAGCTCTTATTCTACAAGAAACAAATGACATGCTCCTATAATGTAAGTAAAATCTACATGTATGCAAATTTTATAGACAATCTAGACTAAAAACAATACGTAATAAACTGTGTAATTTGGTGTACTGAATTCCTGGCTAACTGCTTAAATATTTAAATAACTGCCTTAAATTTCTGTTTTGGAAACTTTTCAATACTTTTTAATTAATGGCAATAAAATAAACATTTTTTCAATTATTCACAACTTTGCGGGGTCTCAGAGCATTCATTCTGAACATTAATTTTAATATACAACAAAAAATCATAGACAAAAAAAACAATATACAACAATAAATATAGACAAAAAAATGTGGAAGACTGAGTGAAAACTGTCACAAACAAATTTTTTAAACTAATTTGCTTTTTATTTTTTAAAGGACAATAAAAACTGCTTAAAATATTGGGGTTAAATGATCTGGATTTTTCTAAATGATTAATATGAAAAAAAAAAATTACCTTAAACCAGTATACTTCCCCCCTTTAAAAAAATCTTGTTAAATAAACTTTGCAAAATTCATATAATAAAAAAATAAATTGGTTTTTTTTTTAGAGTTTTTAATAGAAAATGTTTTAAAAAATAAGATCCCGTCTTTTGATCACCAAAATGCTTTTAAGTATTCAAAAAAGTGCACATTCAGTGCCAATTCTTTTTTTAAAATTAGAAATTGTAAAAGAAAATTTCTTCACCCCGATGATATTGCATAAATTGGTCACATTTTATAGACTGTTATCCTCTGGGGCCCTATTTTTTTTATTTAGCAAAAATGCCTGACTTTTCATCAGATTTTCATAAAGATTCTAAAATCATTACGTA